>LPNX011144315.1:46692-149988 GCA_001517045.1 Pseudotsuga menziesii
CTTTGTTGTCTGAACCCTGCATTCTTGGTTTGTTTGGTCTGTGGGAGAGAGAGTCGAGCTCTACTCTGTTCATGGTGACTTGTTGTGTTTTTAAGTGTAAACGCTGCTACAGGGTTTGATGGCATTGTAATTGGTTTCTTTCCAAGGTATTCTTATGTTGGTTCATGGATTCCATGGTCGTCTACAACTCCTTGGTTCACTTTCAAGAAACTCCACCATCAACTTCAGTTCGTCATTTTCATTCACCAGATAAATAAAAATGATCGATAAGATTCTAGACTTTATTTGTAGGTTTCCTTTAATGTTTTAATTGTAAATGATGCTTCTTGTTGGTTTTTTGTAGGTAGAGGAGGGATAAGGGTGACCCCTAGAGGACCTGACCCCTGACCCTCTCTACGACTTGCATAAGGTAAGACTTAATGTTTTAAAGTTTGTCTTGTTTATAGTGTTAATTTTAAAATTGGTTTTTGACTGCAACTATGTGTTTTTGCAAGTTTAGGAGCATTGGCGAGGAAGACAACAAGGTCACCTCCTCCCAGGCCTACATCTCAAAACACCTAGGTAAACAATCCTAGAACCCTTTCTCTGGTTTTCTTCATGTAATTCAAGGAATTTAATCCACAGTAGCTAAAAATATGTTGTGGTTACACGAAGGTACTAAAATCTTGAGTGAAAGGAGTCGAGAGGAGGAAAACCACTCCAGCTATGTGAAAGATAAGTTTTATGTGTTGTTTGAAACCCTTGGGGTTTAAATTTTGTTTTACAGAGGGATTTACAATCTCTCTTCTTCACATAGTTTTAAGTAAATTATGGTTTGTTTTAGTGCATGTGTTATTGTTGTGGGTGCCATCGTAGATGGACTTACCACCACTCCGCATACTCTGTAGTTGGAAGTTGTTTAGGGTTTAAAAACAATGGTGGAAGCCATCATGGATGGTCTTATAGCCACACCATGTATGCGTACATTTTTTTGATAATTTTTAATGTATAAAGAATTGAAGCGACCCTTGGGGTCTTTTCATTTCCTGTTATGAGTTACTTTGTGGTTATACTTGTATATTCCTTTGTTTTAATTACTCGCTTCCATCCTTCGATGGTCTTACTTCCATGTGAATGTTTTGAATAATATTGGTTATTTAACGATACCTCGATTTGGTTTACAGAGGACTTCTCTAGTAAAAATATTATTGCTAACACATATGAGGGTTTCATGTTTCTATGCAGAACCCGTTAGCTACTATATATTTGATTTTTGAAAAGATTACTTGTGCTTATCTTTTGTGAAAACAATGGTAGCCATTAACATGGGCTCACAACCATAATCCTTTAAACTTGTTATTGTTTAATAAATATGACCCATAGGGTCATGCAATTTCTGTAAAATAGTTTAATATTGAATCTATGGTTCAAATATGCATGGATGTATTTGGTTTGGATTTTTTTTAGATCTGCTTACTGTACTTGATTAATACTCGACTTCCATCGTAGATGGGCTCAATAGTTGTCTTTGAAAAGGGAAAATTTGCTTCTACGATTTGTTGTGCGATTTGTTTTACAATCGTAATGTGGACTACTTTGGATACCCTAAGATTGGTTATTGATTGTTAGCTTTACATCCGTAAAGGATTTTTTTAGATATGTTAGGTATATCAATCATGTATGTGACTCTTTGTTGATAAACCATATAATATCTATACTGTATGTATGTATCTATAAGACTGTAAATATTTGTGATTCTTAAATTAAATAGCTAGCCAAGTTATAAATCGTGAATGTGTAGTGTATCTATCTTGATAGTTTTATAAATAATTTAATCTCATATTATTTAATTCGATTTCCTTGCTTTTGATCTGAACAATTTCGATCTGGTATGAGTGTTTAAGTAATAAATTTAAAGGATAACTTTGTAACTTAACCTAATAGTGTTACATCCTGTGTACAATAAATTCAATTTTTTGTTTAGATTTTAAATGTATTGTTTAGTATTTAAACATGTTAAGTTTAACCACTTTAATCATAAATTTAACTAGATAGATGACATAAGCAAAAACATATATAATTCACCATTATACAATCGTTTAAGGAAAGAAATCGAATTTACAGTATATAAAATCATTTAGAAATCCTTAACTCGGGTATGGATGCCCAATCTAAGAATCCTTACTAATAAAATCTAATAATTTATAGGTATAAACAAAAGACATAATAGATATAGAATCACAACATGATAGATAACTATTCAATAAGAATGCATAAACAATTCTACTTATGAATATAGCTGCAAATCCATATTTAAAATAAACATCCTACTGTAATTAGAACATAGAGTAAGAACCTGGAACCAATGATGGGAAAATAGAAATGGAATAGTCATTCCTCCCAACAACCTCCCAGAGCAGTGAAGTTACTTTATCTAGAACCCATGATCCTGTTCACTGAACCATAAGAGAAAAATCCACTTAATGTGCCATCTCTTTCATTATTAGATTGAATCCTCTTCCAATGCTATCCTCTTGCTTGCTAATGGACATAATATTATGTAGTATTTTTCCTACGACTTGGCCATTTAAGAGCCTCTGGCTCTTTAGCACTCAACTAGGAGTTGTGACCTCATTTTGGGGAAGATGTGTCCTGCACCTTGATTTCATACTCTGCAGTTACATCCACTTTGTATTTTCCTCTTGTGGATCACCAAACACTCTTCAACGACTATTCCACTTATGTTCCCTTCAGTATATTTTATTAATAAAAGGATAATTCATTACATTTGTTTTATTTTTTACTTTCTGTCAAAAATATTTAAATTAATAAATAAAATATCTCAACAGAAATTAATAATAATTTATTAATTTTAGGTGCATTACAACTTCTTTATAAAAGAAACCTATCCATGTTTTTTACACTGTTGTACATACAAAATATGTGCAACATGTAGTATACTAGAAAATAACACATAAGATATATATATTACCATGGCAAACTAGTAGTTGTAGCTACATGCACAATTATTGCAAATTTTACTTAATTCCTCACTTTTGCAGTGCTTGTGATCTCAACAATTCTTGGAAACTGCGAGCTTGAAATATTCACCGTTCTCCAACTCTATTATATTCCTTTCCTGATAATGGCCCTGATTTCCTTTACATAGATAGAACCGTGAAAGCACCTAGAAGACATATTAAAAAGAATTTTAAATTTCTAATTGAAATCCACCTTAGAACTTAACTTCTAAACTATTATGCAGATTCTTAAATATGGTGAGGCGTGAACTCCATATGCTGACTGATTGACTGAAAAAATTGTACTCATATGTATTCGGATAGAGCTGATGAATATTTGATAGACATCAACTCGTAATTAATATTTTCAACAGCCCCCTTAATTATGAGTAAATGGGGATCAAAATTTTCATCAAAAAATATTTTAGAGATAAAAAAATTTGCTCTGCATTAGAATTCGTCACTCAAAAATCTTCACAAATATCGAAATGTGGACCCCTATCCAATAATTTAGTAAATATGTATGCCGTCTAATCTTCAAACCTACAAGATTATAGACAAATCTCTTTGTCATGTACCAAATGTCTTTTGAAACGATACTTGGTGTCAATATGATTGGTTATATTGTGGTACACAAGGTTCTTTGACATTGCAATGGAAAACCTATTGTCACGATGTATTGTTTTGGTTTCTTTCTAGGTGTGCAATAAATCTTTTAACATTCTAAGCATTCAAACATCTTAACATGCAATGCTTGTAGTTGTGACATACTATGCTTTTGTTAATGACAAAGTTACAATGGGTTGTTTCTTTGAATCCCATGGCACAACACCTATACCAAAATGAAAAGTATACCCATATGTGCTTTTCCTATCATCCATTATGCTTCCACAACCACAATTAGTGTATCTAACAAGTCCAAAATCTATTGAAGTAGAGTACAAACTGCCAAAATATTTTGTGCCATTCACATACCTCATAATTATTTTACCTTCTTTGCAATGAAAGTATGTTGGAGACATTTTAAACCTTGAAATTAGAATTAATCCATACATAATGACTGTCCTTGTCATAGTAAGATACATAAATATTCCAACTAGCCTTTTAAACAGCATAGGATCTACATTTGATCCAACATCATCGTTGCTCAAATTCAAACTGGTTATAACTGGTGTTGGGGTAGACTTACCCCTAACCATATTAAATCTTGAGTCAAGGTTTAATTTTTGCACTTGGAGTGTGAAATGAATATACCATATTTGGATTAATGGACTTCAATTTCCAAAATATAGCTCATCAACCCCAAATTAGTCATTTAAAATCTTCTCTGTGAAAATCACATGTAAATATTAAATAATATACATACAAGTAAACAATTAACATGTTACCTTGCTTGTTGAATTTAATGTACATTTTTTTTTCACATTCACTTCTATGAAGTCCATTTTGAATAAGAGAGGAATCAACATAGTTGTACAAAGCTCTAGGAGCTTGTTTTATTTGATAGAGTGTGATTTTCATAATGTATACTTTTTCTTCTTGTCCTAGAACCTCATACTCTTGTGGTTGTTCCACATACACTTCCTCCTCCAAATAACCATTTAAGAACCCAAAATTAACACTCATTTGATAAACAGGCCATTTTTTGTGCATAACTATGGCCAAAATAGTTCTAACAATATCCATGCATGTAACAGGTGCAAATGTTTCATTAAATCTATGTCAGGATATTGTCTGAACCCTCTTGCAAGTAGTATTTCCTTGTGCTTCTACACATTTCCATTAACATCTTGCTTGGTTTTATAAATCCATTTTACACTTATCACATCCTTGTCCTTAGGAACATCTACCAATTCCCACGTTTGATTCTTTTTAATGCTTTATATTTCTTCATCCATGGATTAAACACATACATCATCGTTGACAGCTTCTTCAAAGGTTAAAGGATCATTAATTTGAGAAAATAACGCAAGAAATGAAAATGAATTTATTGTAATAACATCATATATTTTGCGCACACTTCTTGTTTTTCTTATCATCAAGCTTGCTAATGTTGGATCTAGTGATAGAGATCTACTTGAACTGCTTGTTGGATTTTGTTGCACACTTGGTGTACTTCCCGATGTAGTTTGTGTTGTGATTTGTGGTGCAGTAGATTATGTTGTGACATGTTGTATAGTCCCGAGGGTGGACAATACTGTGACACTTTGACTTGCATGGGGTGTCTTATCCACTTCTTTTGTTATGTCATCATGTGTGACATGATTCACAATTTTTATTGTTTTTTCAATACTTTTATCCCATGATTCAATTTCCAAAAATTGAACATCACGAATGATAATTACCTTTTGTATGATAGGTCCATACAATTTGTATGCTTTTGTTTCTACTAAATAAAAAACAAAAATAGATTTATTTCCATTATTGTCTAATTTCTTTCTTAGTTCATCTGGGATATGTGCATCTCTGACACAACCAAAAACTTTTAAATAATAAATACTATGTTTCATGCTTGTCCAAGATTCTTGAGGAATTATGGTCTTCACACTTTTTGTTGGGCATCTATTCATGATGTATACAATATTTTCCACTACCTCAACCCAAAATCATTTGGAAATTGTTTGGTTTCAATCATACTGCGGACCATCTCCATAATGGCTAGGTTCTTCCTTTATATGACACCAATCTGCTAAGGTGTGTTTCACGCAATGAATTTCTTCTGTATACCACGAGTCTTACAAAATCATTTGAAATGAATTTGCCACCTTTTTTTTTCCTTAATATATTGATGCAATATCCACTTTGCTTCTCCACAGGTGCCTTGAAATGTTGAAAACATCAAAATGCATCAAATTTATTTTTTAAGAAATAAACCCAAGTTTTTATTCTAAAATCATTAATAAATGTGAGAAAATAATCGCAACCTCATATGGATTGTGTTTGCATTGGCCCATAGATGCCAGAGTGCACAATTTCAAGTGGTGTATGCATTATGCATGACTTTCCAACTGGAAATGAATCTCTATGTTTCTTTCCAAAAAGGTATCCTTTGGCATATTCTATCTATTTTTTCAATTAGTGGTAAGCCTTTTACCATATTCTTCATGTGCAATAGCTTTATCCCTCTAGAATTCAAGTGTCCAAATATGAAATGCCACATCCATGACTTGTCCTAAACGCTTGATTGAAATGTTCTTGTATTTTTGCATTGTTTTTATCTTCCTATGGACATGGATTATCTACTGAAGTTTGCATTCTTCCTTGAATGCAGATCCTAAAACCTCATTTCATGCTTCATGAACAACTTGAGTTAGTTTTCCCTTATATCAAGCTTTATCTTCAAGGGAAACAAGAATTTGCTTGTTAAATGTACCTTAGCTATAAGCTCTTTGCTTGGATATATGTCCATAATCATACAATGTTTACCTTCGATGTAAACTCTATTTGCAACAGCTACCCAATATTCATTAAATTATGTTTTAGACCTTTGACATAATAAAAATCAAGCATAGTTTTTTGCCCCCTGTTTAGTCAGAATACTAACAGTTCTGTCACATGCCCCAATTTGCAAAAACAATTTAATGTTATTGAGGAACATTATGTAATATTTTATGCTAAGTTTGTAATTGATGACCAAGTGGGGTCAAGAATAATTACTATATTTTAGAATATTTTACTTATAAATAAATAAATGATGAGACAACAACTTAGTGAACCTATTAAAAGAGTTTTAAATGGTCACTTGATGGAGGAGACATCGTGGAGAGTATACTGACAAGTGGTAGCATCCTCAAACTACTTCTAAATATTGCAGGTGGCAACTTCCCTATATTTGTTGTCATGATTCCCCAAGAAAGTGGAAGTGGAGCAGGTGGCTCATTAAGTAAAAACTGACCCAGAAGACCTAGGCATTATTATAAAATCTCCCATTGAAGACAACTGAGGCTGCTCATTCTGGAATGGTGATCATTCATGGTGAATGAAGTGCACATGAGAAATTCAATGGAGGGGACTAATTGAAGTGAGTTTGAGGGGTTAACTACTGAGAACTGAACTTATGCAGCTGTTAGGCTGAATTTCTTACTACTGTAAGCAGGATTGAATTACTACTGTAATTTGACCAGTCATCTGACAGAAGGTCTTAAGGATACATCCTTCACCTAGTGCTCTACCACGAGGACCAGGAAATAGGATCGGGGGTCCTGAGGAAGTGCAGACTAATCTTTTTCTAGGAGTTGGTTGGGAGGAACAAGATCAAGTTGTTGTCACCTCATCATTTGACAGGTTTTTATTTATTCAGGTTATTTATAATTTATTTACTGTTTTCAACAAATGTTTACTAGTTTTTCAAAGATATGAATGTTATTGTTTTTCTAGGGATAGGTAGATTATAAACAGTATTATTTATGCTAAACAAGAAATAAATCGAAATAGATTACCATATTGTATTTTTCCATGCCTTGTATAGGCAGTACTATAGTACAACTGGTTGATTAAGTAGATGTGATGATTCGTTATTAACTTTGAATGAAAAATGTAAATAATTTCTTTTATAGATTGCATATGATTCATTCCTTAGAAACAACAGTAGATACTCTATCTATGGAATTTATCTACGTCAGACAAGGAACTGAATATATATATAAATAGTTAGTAATCATACTAATCATAGAACCATCAATAGTACTAATATTTATTATAAACACAATAGAGAAAGTTAAACAAATAAACATAAGAACAGTAAACAGAATAGCACTTAGGGTTTAGAACTAGGTAGTAATCTATAAGTTCTTATAATAACTTATTCCAAGATCATATTTGCTTTCTACACTAAAACATATGTTTCTACTGTAAACCTCAAGGCAATTTACCTAGGGTTACGAAAGACAGGTTTCATCTTATTCACAAAATTTCATAAAATTACTTTTAAAATAAAATTTAATAGCTGTAATTATTATTTATAAAAAGTAAAAATAGAGAAGCAAAACCAAAATTTATCCTTGTAAATTCCATCTTTTTCTAAAACCGTAGGGTATTTTAAATATTAACCCTTCTGAGCAAAACATAGTACTAATATTAGTCTTAAACACAATAAAATGTCCAATAACACATTGCACTATAAATCATTCTAAATTAAATGATATTAAATTAAAATATCAATGTAACAATTTGATAAAAACGAAATAAAATAAGTTTATTGGCCTTTTATAAATGTCGGCTGAGGCTTAGGCCTGTTCAAAGAAAAGATTATACTTTACAAAATAGTAAAATGAAACAACAACTATTTAATTCATGACAAATAAAAACCCTATATCTTTTTACAAGTCTCGACTGAGTAAAGAATCTTTCTTTTCACCTATGAAATCCATTTAAAACTTATTTAACTAGGCAGAGGTTGAATAGCCTTGCCATGGCTTAAAACTGAGTTCTATGATGAGATCAAAAGAAATTTACATTGTCCAGTCCGTAAGGGCACTGTTACTAAAAACCTAATGTCACGGCTACTTTAGCCTTCAACCTTCTTGCACACAATACCCTCTAGGGTTTCGAAGTCATACAAAAACAAACAAACAAGAAGTAACAACCTAACATGTAAACCAAGGCCATGTCATAACCAGCAGTGAAGCATTTGCATTTTGTTTCAAACCACCATAACACCAATATAGGAGAAACCATCAGCATGCCCAGGGCTTACCAGGGTCTATGTATTTGGAAGTTGAAGGAACCAACTCACTTTCAACATCCATATTGGTAACGAAAACCTGCAAGGAGAAACCATCCATTGGTTACAACCCTCTTATTAATTTAAACTATTCAAAATTCACTAAAATGAAAACCTGTGTTAGGTCCTTACCTATTAAGCATTTCTTTTTGAATGTAGTTGAGGAACCAGCCACCTGAGACTGCTTATTGGCACCTTGCCAGAAGCTAAGAAGACACCGAGTCACAAACCCAAAGGGAAATGAGCATTACTCCAATGAGAACGAAGAGTACCATTTTATAAACTCTATCCACTGTTTATTTTTCTGAAATAGCAAAGAGGAAAAATAGTTTCTACACCCTCAGTAAGCTATAGAAATATTTAAGCACCAAAGAACCGCCTTACGACCTCACTTAAACCAACCCATGACGTATTGTTCTGAAAGCAACCTACAAAATGGAGGTATGTACAGGATTGCGATGTCCATGAGCTCGCAGCTCGGTGAAAACCAAAGGAAGGAACCCTCTCTCTATGAAGTGAATGGGCAGGGTTTAGTCTTTTAAGTCAACCATATCGTGGTTTGGACCATCCCCACATGTCCACCGGAATAATTTGCAAATCGAGGGTGCAAGTCAATAGTGGAGGACGGTTCCATTGTGCATCAAATAATTATTAATCAAAAACCCTATAATCATTAAACCAATGCAATTTATATGATTTCCAATAATGTAATATTACCATGGAGTTATCGATATTTAGTGTATCACTATAGGATATAACATGAATTTTTCTTCTAGGGTTTCTTTGTTAATAAATCAAGATAAGATAGATATGTTTATTAACTATGTTAGATGGAAATTGTGAGAAAGACATATTTTTACTTTTAAACTATAGTAAGAAGAAGCGCTAGTGATTCTTGGACTTAGCCTTTGGACTTGTTAGAATTGAAAGAGTGTTTGGTTAGCTAAGAACCAAAACGATATAAGAAATCTTAGTGAAATTCTAGCAACTTAATAATGAATTTATAGATAAAAGTAAAAGTAAATTGGTTATTCATTAAGAGAATGATGTTTATAGAGTCCTATAATGAAGGTAATTGCGAGAGACACCAAACAGTATTGAGTGATTTAAGAATCAAGATGTGAACTATATTCTTTCTATTTAAACTTTAAATTACAATTACTGTAAACAAGAATACAAGTGTTCATTAGAATTTTAATTATAAGTATCCAATTGATTCGAGGACAGTTGATAGTAATTGATCATGCAAATTTTTGACTCATACATATGGAGTTTGGTTTCAACATATTTATGAAGTTTTAACAGCAAAATCAAGGTCAACATTACCTCTTATGGAGTCAAGATGCAATTAAACTTTCTAAGTCTAGCATCATATTCATGCTAGGGTAGTATCTTCTTGACCTGAATATAAATATTATTATTACTAGAACTTAAGCTTACGTGTTAAAAACCTATAAAGAACCCATTAGAGGAAATTTGGGGTCTAAAATGGGCCTTATAAGAAAACGTGCCAAAATAAGTTTTTGTGAGTTGGAATTCAAGAACCAATAGAATTTCAATAAAATAAGTCAACCATAATGGTTGAATTTACATATTTGTCATTAAAAAAAACTACTTTTTTTGTTCGTATTTTCGACATATCTCATTGTGTTTTTACTCAAATTTCGATCAGGAGAGTTCATTGGATGCAGAATTTGATTCTGCATCCAAAGAGTACCCACACTGCTACTTTTGATGGACCCATCATCACGTTTTTTTAGGTATTTCTTATTTTTGGGGTAGTGGGTTCTGTCAAAAGTATGCAGTGTTGGTACTCGTTGGATGCGGAATCAAATTCTGCATCCAATGAGCTCTCCCGATCGAAATTTGAGTAAAAACACAGGGAGATATGTCGAAAATATGAACACAAAAAGTTGTGTTTTTCTTTCTTCCTCCAAAATTAATCAATATTATTTTATTATTTTAACTATTATTTTGTTATTTTAAATATTATTTTATTATTTTCCTTAGGAGGCCCATTTTAGACCCCAAAATTCCTCTAATGATCAGTCCCTCTGTGTTAGCTAGAAGCTAAGTACGTCCCGATCACCCTAGAAACTTTTCCCTACTTGACAAAAGAAATCAACAGTATTTTCTAGCATCAGTAAATTACAAGTTCTTTTCAAACTTATGGAAAATTACAACTACTAAGTTGAAATAGTACTAACATAGTTTTTAAAGACAAGCCTCTAGATAATACAAATTCTTATAAAGAAGTAATCTGTGTTTCTCATTCAAACTGTTTTATTATCTGTTGACAGATAAGGGTATTTTAGCATTTTATGTCAAATGAAAATTTTCAAATTTTTACGAATTTTTGAGTTAATACATGTGGTATCAGAGCACACGGTTCAGACACTAGGCCTGAATGTGGCTCAAATTGCTTATGTGGAATAGTAAACTTAAATAAATATACTGATGTTATTTTGTTTTGAATGATATCCCCAGAATTTTTGTTTCTAAGCTAACCACAGGTATGGATAGATTGGAGGAATATGCAGATGAGGAGTCTCCTTACAGTGAACGAAATAATTTTAAAAAAGAACCAATACAAGAAGAGATAACTAATAATTCTTCTGAACTAGTACAAATAGTTAAGGAGCTAAAAACAGAGATGGAATCGGTTAAGAAAGAAAATGAGAGGATTCTAAGAGCTCAGGAGGAGCTAAAACAAATTTTAATGGAAACATTTCATACTAAGGGAAAAGATAAAAGAACTAAGTCTAAAGATATAGGTTACCGGCATAAAGATAAAAAGACTAAACAAGTTAAAAATGAACTCATCTTATGAAGTATATTGTGATTTACATAAACAAAATTTTCATTATACTAGTGACAGTAGTGAAGATAATCACCATACCAGGAAGAGAAAGTTTAAACCTTACGAAGAAATATTTGGGAAATTCAAGAAGATCAAGCCACCAACCTTTAATGGAGAAACTGAAAAGGGGGAAGAAGCAGAATCGTGGTTGTCCAGGATGAAGAAATACTTCCAAATTTATAACTACTCTAACCAACTGAAGGCTAGGATGGCTATTTATAATCTGACGGGAAAAGCAGATATATGGTGGCAGGACTTAAAAAGAGTAAAAGGTATAAGGGAGAAAAATATAAATTGGAGTATATTTCAGAAATATTTCAAGAAGAAATTTTTATCTGAACAGTATTATGAAGAAAGGGCCAAGGAATTTTACGAGCTAAAAATGCGAACAATGAATATGAAAGAACTAAATAGTAAGTTTCTAAGTCTGCTCAGGTATGTGCCGTATATTGTGGACGAAAAACCTAAGGTACAATGGTTTCTCAGCTATTTACCTTATCATATAAAGGACAAAATTGAGTATGACAATCCGAAAACATTAGAAGAAGCAATGAGAAAAGCAAATTTATGTTATAAACAGAATCGTAAAATGGAAAGTATGACCAACTAGAAGGCCAAAAGGAATAATAACTTTGAACAAAAAAATAAATATTTTTTGCCTAATCGAAATTTTAAGAATAATAACACCAGAAATTTTTCTAGTAAAATTTTCCAAGGGAACAAAAGTAATTCGCACACCAATCCAAATAATCAAAGGAATAAAGAATCTGCTGACAACCATAGTAACTATACAAAGAATTTTGAATGAAAGGAATCCATAAAGTGTTGGGAATGTAATGGTATGCATTATGCATCAGTTTTCCTCAATCGAAAGAAGTCTATTAGCAACATACACACAATATAGGAGGAGATGACTGTTGGTGATCTAGTGAGGATAATGCCTAGGATCAATGCAGCATTAAAGGAACTGGCAAGAAGATTATCAAAATTTCATGGTCGAAGTGGAAGGTAAGATAAATCAAATACCTATATCTATTTTAATTGATCTAGGAGCCAGTTTAAGCTATATTTCTCCTAATTTAGTAGAAAAGTCTAAGCTTTCAGTTGAAAAGTTTACAATATCTTAGTTAGTTTAGCTAGCTACTCGTGCAAAGAGAAAAGTAATTAGCTTTGTTAAGAATTGTGCAGTAACTATGGATCAGTTTGAAACCTTTGTTAAGCTCAATGTGTTACCTTTAGGCTCATATGATATGTTAATTGGTATGGATTGGTTAGAACAATATTGGGTAGTCTTGAATTGATTTGATAAAACCTTCGCTTGCATAAATAGTGATGGAAAGTTAATAAATGTAAAGGGAATCCCTAGGAAAACAACCATCAGGTAGATTTATGCTTTGTAGCTTAAGAGAGATGTTAGGAAAGGATATAAGGCTTTTTCCATAATAATAATCGATGAAGAAAACACTAGCAACAGAGATAAATTAAAATTGGAAAATATTCTGATTCTAAGGAAATATTTAGATGTATTTTCGGAAGAAATTTCAGGACTGCCTCCGAGAAAGGAATTAGATTTTACTATTGAAATGGTACATGGTGCAGTGCATATCTCAAAATCCCCTTATCGGATGAATATACTAGAATTGAATGAAACTAAGTTGCAATTAAAAGAACTCATTGATAAAAAATACATTACACCCAGTGTGTCTCCCTGGGGGGCCCCTGTCATCTTTGTTAAGAAAAAGGATGGAACTCTATGACTATGTATAGATTATCGTCAACTAAATAAAATGACTATCAAGAATAGATACCCATTACCTCGCATAGATGATCTGTTTGATCAGCTACGTGGAGCCACAGTGTTTTCAAAGATTGATTTATGATTTGGATACCACCAGGTCCGAATCAAGGATGAAGACATATTTAAAACAACTTTTAGGACTCGATATGGACATTACGAGTTTGTCGTTATGCCATTTGGACTTACTAATGCCCCATCTATTTTCATGTGTCTGATGAATAATGTAATGCACAAATATCTGGATAAATTTGTGGTCGTATTTATTGACGACATCTTAATTTACTCAAAGATTGAAGAAGAACATAAAGAGCACTTAAAAATTGTCTTGCAAGAGTTACGAGAACATCAACTTTTTGCAAAATTTAGAAAATGTGACTTCTTTAAAGATAAAATCCAGTATTTGGGTCATGTGGTGACTAAAGAAGGAATTTCTATTGACCTCGAAAAGATAAAGGCAATCGAAGATTAGCCAATCCCAAAAGACATAACTGACCTCTGATCATTCATGGGTATTACATGTTATTATTAGAGATTCATTGAAGGGTTTTCAAGAATTGCAAATCCTATAACCTCTTTGCAGAAAAAGGGGAAGAAATTCGATTGGAATCAGAAGTGTGAAGACAATTTTAAAAAGTTAAAAACATTATTAACCACTGCAGCAATCCTAAGAATTGCTGACCCTAATAAATATTTTATAGTATGTACAGATGCATGCAATGCTGGTTTAGGTGGATTATTAACTCGGGAAGGACACATCATTGCTTATGAGTCTAGGAAGCTGAAGGTTCATGAGAAAAATTATGCGACCTATGGCTTAGAATTAGCTGCTGTCATACATGCCTTAAAGATGTGGCATCATCATTTAATATGAAGGAATATTATACTAACGACAGATAATAAAGGATTGAAATATATGTTGGACCGACCTAACTTGAGTGCTAGGAAAGCTAGGTGGCTATATTTTTTGAGTGAATACGATTTTGAAATTCAACATATTAAAGGAAAGGAGAAAAAGGTTGCTGATGCATTAAGTAGAAATGCAAAGCTGAATTTTACAGCAGCCATCAGCATTTATACGACAGACTTAGAAGAACAACTTGAAGCTAGAATAGAACAAGATGAAAATTATCAAAAATTACAAGCAAAAGTAAAAGAAAATTTAATAGAAAGTCTAAGTACAGAATACAACTTGAATGAAAAAGGATTGTTATTGTATAAAGATAGATTCTATGTACCTAATGTACCTAATATTAAGCTGTTAATTTTAAATGAAGTTCATAAAACTCCTTATTTAGGACATCCGGTTTATCAGAAAACCATAACCATGCTAAGAAAGGATTATTTCTGGCCAAACATGAAAAATGAATTGGCAGAATATATTTCTAGGTGCTTTGAATGTTAGCAAGTAAAAACTGAAAATCATCATTTAGCTGGACTACTTCATCCATTGCCTATTCCTAGCTGGAAATGGGAGATAATTAGCCTTGATTTTATTACGAGATTACCTAAAAATCATAACTTAAATGACTCAATAATGGTAGTTGTTGATAAATTGAGTAAATCAGCCCATTTTATACCTGTAAAAACTACTCATAAAGCTACAAATATTGCTGATATTTTCTTAAAACAAATTTTTCGGTTGCATGAAATACCAAAGGTCATAATTTCAAACCGAGATCCTAAATTCACAGGTAATTTTTGGAAATCTTTGTTTAAAATATTTAATACTACATTAAATTTCAGTACCTCTTTCCTTCCTCAAACTGATGGGCAGACTGAAAGAGTAAATCAGGTATTGGAGGATCTACTCAGAATGTATGTAAAGGAGCAGCTAGGTAAATGGGAAGATTATTTACAGATGGTAGAATTTTCTTACAATAATCATTATCAAGCTTCAGCTAGATATAGTCCTTTCAAAATTATGTATGGAAGGAAATGCAATACTCCCATCTCTTGAAGTAATCGAGTGGACAAGTTAGTATTAGGACCTGAATTATTAAAAGAGATGGAGCTAATTGTAAAATAGGTACAAGATAATTTGAAAATTGTGCAAGATCGATAGAAAAGCCAATAAGACCTTAAACAAACTCCAAAAGAGTTCCAAGTAGGTGAACATATTTTTATTAAGGTGAGACCCAAAAAGAGTTCTCTGAGGTTGGGTAGCTATGCCAAGCTAGCACCTCGATATTATGGTCCTTTTGAAATATTGTCTAGGATAAGCCATGTAGCATATCAGTTAGCTCTACCACCAAATCTAAGAGTTCACAATGTTTTTCATATTTATGTATTAAAAAATATCATACATGATGCTACTCATGTTATTAATTGGAATGATGTGCACGTGGAACCCGAAGGAGATTTTTCTGGTGGAACCAGATTGTATCCTCGAAAGGAGGGAGATCTCGCTTTGAAATCGCACCATTGGTCAAGTGAAGTTGCAATGGAAGCACCTTAGTCCAGAAGAAGCCACCTGGGAATTGAAAAGTCATATGGGGGATGCATATCCAATTCTATTTCAGGGGAACTCTTAGGATGAGGAGTAAATGACATCGAGGATGATGTTATAAATTAAGGGGGTGTGTATGTCACATGAGTCGAATATTTATTCGCTCATATAAATAATATTACGAAAAAACTTGGTAAATGAGATAAGCCATAAGGCAAATATATATATTAATGATAAGATAAGAGATGATATGTTACAGATGGTGGCCCTAACTTAAATATGTCTTGAACATTTAATGTTGAGGAGACGCCTCATTTCATAACCTAACTTAGTTAACCTAATGATTAATTATTTAATTATTATCTTATTTTATGTTCGTGACATTGCCACTCTCTTAGAAAGGCTTTGTCCTCAAAACCTTATAATGTTGTCGCATCGTTCTTTGTGATGTCGTGGCTAATAAAACATGTCGATACGAACTGCTAAGTATAGAGCATAACTTTCGATATGTGGATGGGTCAATCCATCCTAAATTGATTTGTTATTGACTGTTTGGATTCCCTATTGATCTGTCGTCAAGAGCTTTGATCATATTAGTATCATTATATTTCGACATTTCCCACTTTTTAGAATTTTGGTTTTTATGGTTGGGGTGTCAATAGGGAATTTTCACAATGTCATTTTCTTTTACGAGTGTAATCTTTTGAGCATTGATGTGAGTTGGAAGTTGTATTTTCATTCCTTGAGGTTTTAAGGTTTCATCCTGTTTGTGCCAGAAATTGTTTCTAAGGCCAGAGAAACAAGCCAACACACACTCAAGATAAAATTCAATAAAACAGATAAAGTTTAGGGTTTCTGTAGTGTTTTAATGGTTGTAATCTTTAGGAACTATCAGGGAATACATTCAGAAACAAAATAACAACTAGCTCATAAACAAAAGATGATAAAGATGCATGATATATCAACAAGATCCAACAGAAAGACTATGCTGAAGTTCATACCTAATAGACAAGCACTACCAGCAAATACACATTAACCAGCAATGAATATATCTATTAAGAAACTAAACAAGTTCAATAATGAAGCCAACACAGAAAAAACTGAAGGATAAAAGTCATGTATATCTCATAATTTCATCAGCAAATGCTTATAAGAGTCACAATACTTAGCTCTGAACAAGTCTGAAGATACAAATAGTCTGCAGACCTCCTATAGCTCCCAAAAATCAGAACCCTCTAAATGACTTTTCTATCTCTCTAAATAGTGCTTCTTTACAAAATCAGTTGGGTCTAAAACCCTAACTGCCTCCATCAACTCGCTGAGGTAAAGTAAAAATTACAAACTTAAAAAATTACAAAATATGCTAAAAATAGTAAATCATTAACATATGTGTTTATCAAAAGATAACAACTAACTAAATAAGCAACTGTTTCATAGCTTTTTCGCTGCCTCAGCTAAGAGGGCAATGCCATCTAGTGCTTGATCCTTCCTTTTAACTTTCTTTTTCTTCTGCTCCATGTCATTAATCTTCTTTATGAGCTCCTTGTTTCTCTGTTGTAGGTCCTGGACTGTTTTCTCCAACTTTGTGGAATGCATGTCAGTAGCTCTTTTTATTTTGAGAACCTCCTTGGATACTTCTGAAAGCTCCTAAAAATGATTATGGACATCCTACAGTTCTTCTACAAGCCCTCTGTTGACTTTCATCAACCCATCATTAACATCTTGCAAGTATTTCATCTGTTTCTTATACTGCTGAATACTTTCCTGCAAATTTTCTTTATCAAAACTAGGGATCTCAGGTATATTTGCATCCTTCATTAAAAAGTCTAAGAAATCAGTAGGAATATTAGGCTCTTTTATAATTCCTACTTCTCTGAGTATAAGCTCATCTTCTTCATCCCACTCTTGATTTTCAACAAGACATATGTTAGCTTTCGCTTCTTGCTGTTGTTTTAAGAGTTTATTTTTTATCTCAAGAATTATTGCAGATAATTTAGATGCAGGCTTGCTTGAATATTCTAATGATTTTGATGAACTCTTGACTTCTGCAGGATGTACATGAGAAGCTTTTACAGCTGCTGGCTTCTTCCCTTTTCTGCTAGCTTTCTTAATTTCTGGATTTTCATCAAGAGATACATCATCTAACACAGTGACTTCATTTGTGTTTAACCTGGGATTGAGCAATTTTTTCATGTTCAGTCTTAGCTTGTTCTTTGACCTAGTCTTAGGTCTCCAATATGATGCTCTTTCTCCGGGCATTTTCAGCTCCTTTCCTTGATGCTGGATAGCAGCCAATTCCACTACTTCAAGTTTACTCCTCTTTCTATTAGGTTTTGTTACTTTGCTGCTTGAAGTAGGAATTTCTCTGTAGGCTTCAGCTTCAACTGTAGTTTTTTCTACCTACTCCTCTTCTAAAAGGTAACCTTCATCATCAGACTATATAGTAATGGGGCTTCTCTGTTTGACTTGCAATTCTTCTTCATGTACAGCCACTTTTTTTGTATCAGCAGTTTTCATTTCATGAGGAACCTCTGTTGGTACCATGGGCTGTAGCAGCTGCTTTTGGTCTTCAAACAGTGAGTACTTACCTTTGCTACTAGCTGAAAATACTTTAGGTTTATTATCCTCTTCCACTTGCTCTGATATTTTTTCAATTTTGACCTCTTCTTTAACCTCCATCTTAGGCTTCTGTCCTAATTTTCTCATTAAAACCTTACCCTTGTCAGCTTGCCTTTTAGGTTTTTGATCTTCTCCTTTGGTTTGAAAACCAGACCAAAAGATAAAAAAGTCCCAGGTCTTCCCTTCATGTTGCAAAACAATGTTAATAAATAGTTTAATCAGCCCATGATGGAAGATTGATTGAGATGTATGATCTTCATGCTGCTTAACCCTACTGGACATTTTCTGCAAGCTTTTCAAAAAGAAAAATGGAAATCTCATCTTTGACACCCCCACCATGTGCTGAAGGAATCTGAAGTGGTACTTGTATACATAAGCGTACCTGCCCTCACATGTAACATAGCTCCGCAGTATCCTGATTGGCTCAACTCACTCCTTTCTGAAATTTTGAATAAGGATGCCTTTATTCCAATCAGGGATGACATTTGGTAAAAGATATCTTTGTGGATCAAAGTCAAAAGGCAGCTTCTTGAACCATGGTTCACCCTCATTTTTAATCCCTGTGGCTTCTGAGATCAGCTCTACTGTCAGCTTGAATTTGAGAGTATTAAAGGTCACCATGTCATTTTTTAAACTTTGAACAAACTTACAGGACACCTCTGTATTATGCCCATCTATATTCTTAAAAAAATCCATCCAACCTGCTTACTGAAACAATTCAACACATCCAGGGAACTTTTCAAACCACCCTACATCAGTAGGTTCTGCTCTGTTAATTTTACCACTCTTTCCCATTTTCCTTCAGAGGATGAAACTGTATAAGTTTTTAGGATTCAATTAATGACCAGCCAGGTGATGCTTCCTTTCCAAAACCTTCAAGTTTCACAAATAGCTCTCTTTACTCTTTTCTGACACTTCCTTTTGTTTTCTTAATACAGGTTGGGCTTATTTACAGTCATAAGAAATTTAGATCAATGAAGTATTCTAAACTCCTCACTGCCTCTGATAACTGTCATTCCATTTCAATCACTCTAATGACAGTCCATCTCCAGCATGAAACATAAAACCTGTGTATTTAGTATCATAACCTGCCAGAAACCTGTATAGACAATCCCTGCACAATAAAAGTTTACAAGAAAAATCTCAACTGTCAACCTCTTAGATTAATTGCAAACTGTTCAGAGGTTAGATGAGAGGAATATAAGGTAGAAATAAGCTCAAAATTATCACTTTCATCTCTCAACAGTTTGAATCAAAATGATACTAGGATTTCATTTGTCTTCAGACTTTTAACTCTTCGCTGCCTTCATCTGCTTTCAAAAACAATAAACTTCCACACCTAGCAACTTAGGTCTCCCTGCAACTTTAAGTATTTGGCTCCTTTTACATTGTTAATGAAACTAGACATCATGTACATTATTCATTTAGACCAGAGACTCTCCTTAAACTGCAAACAGGAACCTTGTGTTGAAAAGACAAGGGTGATAGTCTTATACTCTGTTCATTTCTTATTTCATTCTTGACCTCAAGACCAACTACTCAGCTTTTAATCATGCAATGAAAACTAAGTGTTTAGGCTATCTAGGGCTCCATATTGATGTTGCACCAGTAGCATTATTGATATTTAAATCCTCATGGCATACACAGTTTTCGACCCTGCCTCTTTGAAACTTCAACAAGTGCATAGTCCAATAATAAGCTAATTTTCAGTCTTTCTCTTAACAGAGCATCTCAACATGTCCCAGGTAGCTACTGCCTTGGATGAATTTTCATTTCATAGCACATTTTAACATTTACATCGATCAATTTTGATAAAACGAAGCCTGCCAGAAAAACCCCAAATTTGCAGATATATGGGTTTATCATGAAATACCTGTTAAATGCTCCACTAAAGTTTCTTTAAGCCAGTCTCTGAGTTGTTTAATGGATAAATAGGTGTCTTGATGTGTTTGATTTGATTACAGATGTCAGAATAAAAAGCCCTAGTTTTTGGAGCAACTGTAAAAACCCCCAATCGGCTTTGTAACTGCAATCTCCACGTTTTTAGGCCGCCATCGTCGTTCTATTAAGTCTTATAACATCAAACATGCATGCATGTAACAATTCATCTCGAATTAGACTAAATTTCGCTGCTACCGATCAATCCCAACCGTATTAAGAGTAATGATAGCCACGATTTGCTTCACGACCTGGAACCACTTGGAATCATGATAACTCTGGAGCTCACACGTAGCAAACAAATCACAGCATGGGATTAGTCATTCAGCGTTTGAAATTATGACAAAAATTTGCTAGAAAACCGGGAATAATGAAGGCCACGATATTCTTGTACCGCGCCTTCATTATTTTTTTATCCCAATGCTACAAGAATAATTCTAGTGCTATTTTCTCGCGGATTTTCAGCTTTTTGGCATTTTGTGTGAGGTTTAAAAGTTGCTTGAGTGGTGATCATGCATTATTAAGCTCAGAATAATCATTTGTGAATCCATGATTTGATAAAATGACTTTAAAACTCCTTCAACAAAAACAAACCTATGGCTTAAAACTAAAAATTCCAAAGCAGGCTCAAAATTTCATGTAAACACTAAAGAAAATTTCCTAAAGGAGGAAAAATCAAAATAAAGTAAATGAATAACTTAAAAGAAAAAGGAAATCAAACCAAAATTTAAGGAAACAAAACCAAATTTGAAGAAACAAAATTCAGACTTAACATCTGGCTCCAGCTGCGAGATGAAGTCCTCCCTGTGAGGCTTCAAGAACCTATAGACCAGTGCCTTCTGTCTTCTATGTACCTGTCTGCAAACTTCCATTGGGCTATGGAGTCTTTATTCTACTTCACTCACACTATTATGTACAATGATCAGTGAACATGCTCTTATAAACTATAGAAATGCTTGAGGAATCACCCATTAACAGGGCTGGACAATTCCTCACCTTCCAAGGACTGCAAGATAAAAGTATTGTTCTCTAACACTTTTGATACCAGAAAAGGACCAAACCAAAGATTTTCAAACTTACCATGCTTACCC
Organism: Pseudotsuga menziesii; assembly: GCA_001517045.1. Lineage (NCBI taxonomy): Eukaryota > Viridiplantae > Streptophyta > Pinopsida > Pinales > Pinaceae > Pseudotsuga > Pseudotsuga menziesii. Next base: position 68,166 of record LPNX011144315.1, read on the forward strand.
TTTTGATCCTTTCTTGCATCCCACCTTAAAACCATCTCACCTTTTGAGAAAGTATGCTCTTTAATATTCCTGTCAAACCTGTTTTTAATCTTGGCTCTGTACAGTTGAGCTTTTCCATCTATCTTCTCTCTATTTTGCTGTAACTCTATCATTTCAAAGATTCTCCTTTGCATATCATCTGGTTCCTCTTGAGAGTTCTGGAGGAATTTCATCACTGGAATCCCCAATTGAACAGGGAATACTGCCTCTGTCCCATAAACTAGCTGAAATGGAGAAGTACCAATTGCCTGTTTCACTGTAATCCTATCTTCCCCCAATGCATACTTCAGCATTGAATCCCAAGACCTTTTGTTATGCTTCAGCAGTTTCTTGATGCTTTGAATGATGTTCTTGTTAGATGATTCAGCCTGACCATTGCCTTGAGGATAATAGGGAGTTGAATGCTTCAGAATGATGCCATTTTTTTCACAAAAGGCCACCATTGCCTTAGACTTGAATGCCTGGGCATTGTCTGTTACTAATCTCTGTGGACAACCAAATTGACTCACGATGTTTTCTTCAATAAAGTCCATGATTACTTTGTCTGTAGCATTCCTTGTGGGAATAACTTCCACCCATTTTGTGAAAAAATCTGTTGCAGTCAAGATCCAATGATGCTGTCCCGAAGATGCTAGATTGATTTCTCCAATAAAGTCCAGACCCCATTGCTGAAAAGGGGCATTGACTGCAATAGGTTTCAAAGGCAAAGACAATAATTTCTGCTTACCAGCAAATTTCTGACAGGGAATGCAAGCTCTTACCTGCTGGTAAACATCTGTAAACAAGGATGGCCAATAATATCCAGCTCATAAAATTTTGTAAGCTGTTGCTTTCCAATACTTATTCCCTCCACAGGCACCTTCATGGGATTCTGAGATCACTTCTCCTATTTCAGATTGATCTAGACATCTGAGCAAGATACCCCCTGGATCTTTCCAGAACAATTGATCCTCTACCAAACAATACTTAGTAGCTTTGAGTTTCAAAGATCTAGCAGCCTTCTTGTCTAAATGCTCAAGACATTGCAAAAATAACAAAAAATAGACTATGTCTACATACCAGGTAGATGCTGAATAGAAATCCATGATCTTCTCTTTCTTCAGTGCTGCTTGCTCTTCCTCTTGAGATATTTCTTCAGCCATAACATGCAGTCCCAGAGCTTGACAATTTGAATTAGCCAACAGCTTGGATAAACCTTGTCCTTTAACAAGCTTGGTGGGTCTGATCTCCACATCATACTCCATGATCTTTGCAATCCATCTGCCTCTCTTCCCTTCACAATCAAGCTTTGTTAAAACATCTTTCACAGCAGCATTTGGAACAAATGAAATAACTTTTGAGTGCAGGACATAAATTCTGAAAAATTTTAAAGCCTTCACCAGAGCATAAGCTTGCTTTTCTAATAAACTGTACTTCAGCTCAGAATCCCTAAGAGTTTTACTGAAAAAGGCAATAGGCTGTTCCAATCCTTCTTTATTTTTCTGAAGTAAAACTGCTGCAATTGTGTCTTCTGATGCAAATGAAAAAGTAAGAAATTCTTTGGTGAAATTGGGGCTTACCAACACAGGTGCTTCAGTAAGAGCCACCTTGATTTTTTCAAATGCAGCCTTTGCTTCAACAGTCCACCTGACTTCCTGGTCCTTCTTCAACATGGCTGTGATCTGTTTAATAGTCTTAGCAAAATTGGGAATGAACCACCGCAGAAAATTAATTTTGCCAATGAAAGATTGAACATCTTTTTTGCTCCTCGGTAAACTGATCTTCAGTATAGCTTTCACTCTTTCAGGATCTATTCGGATGCCATTAGCAGACACAAGGTGACCAAGTAATTTACCTTCTTGCACAACAAAATGTGACTTTTTGGGATTTAGGGATAGGCCAAATTTTCTACATTTTTGGAAGGTCTGCCTTAAATGCTTCAGATGCTCGTCATCTGACTGTGAAAAAACAGTAATATCATCCAAATAAATGACCACAACTTATCTTTTTCTCCAACAAAGGCAATATCCATTGCTCTCTGAAATGTTGCTCCAGCATTCATCAGGCCAAAAGGCATCTTGTCATACATGAATGTCCCCCAGGGAGTTGTAAAGGCTGTCTTCTCCTTGTCATCAGGGTGCATTGTAATCTGATTGTACCCTGAAAAACCATACACCATAGAGATCCTTTGAGCTCCAACTACTTGCTGCAATACCTGTTCAATCTTAGGAAGAGGATAGTTGTCTTTTAATGATGATCTATTCAGATTTCTGAAGTCAACACATAATCTAATTTCCCCATTCTTTTTTCTGACAAGAACCAGATTAGAAACCCAAGAAGAGTACCTGAGAGGCACTATTATCTTTGCATCCAGCAGCTTCTTTAATTCTTTCTCAATCATAGGAAATAAATCTAGATTAATCCTTCTTAGTTTCTGTCGGAAAGGTTTAACATTAGGCTTCAAAGGGACCTTATGCTGAATGATTGCTGTATCATAGGTTCTCAGCTCTTCATAAGACCAGGAAAACACATCTACATGTTCTTTTAGAAGTTTGAGGTATCTATTTCTTTGTTCAGCTGACAGAGATTTGGACATTTTTACCATTTTTGGATGTTCAGTAGAACCAATGTTGCAATCCACTACATTGTCTTCTGACGATTGAACCACTGGATTTGAAGGGGTATCATCTTTGGTAAATATTATTTCTAAAGGTACTAAACCTTTTGGGATAAAATTACTCTTCAACTCAATAATTTTATGACCTGCTATCTCATGTTCAACAAACTTATTTTCAGCAGATTCATTTTCAGCAAATTCATCTAACTGTTCATCCCCTTCATCTTCTTCTTGATCAATTTGGGAATTAGTGAACTCATCTGTAAGCTCAAGAAATTTTTTGATTTCAATGTCATCTTCAAATACCCTCCAGTGTCTCACATTATCTGGTACACATGGTCTGTACCTCACCTCTATGGGATAACTCAACTGAGTGGTTTTAGGAATTCTGAAGTGTGTGGCAGCCAAAGCTAATGAGTTTGCAGTTTCATTATGATTCCTTGGAATATGAGTGATATTAAATGCTACAAAATAGTTTTCAAGCATATCCCATACCTCATTCCGGTACACTTTCAGCAAACCCTGCTTTACTTGATAGTTGTTCTTGACCTGCTGCACAACCAATTCAGAGTCGCCAAATGCAGCAATTTGCTAAATGCCTAAGTCTTTAGCATATTTCAGTCCCAGTAGCAGAGCTTCATACTCAGCAGTATTGTTAGTGGTAACAAACTCCAGCTTATACATGAGTTTCACTGTTTCACCTCCAGGAGAAATGAGTAGGACTCCAGCTCCGGCACCCTCTTTGCATGAGGATCCATCAAAGTACAACTGCCACAGTACATCTTCTTCCTCTCTGCTGTGTTTGATTGGCTGATCTTTTTCCACTTGTAACAGACCAACAGAATTATCCTCATCACTGAAATTTAACATGCAAGTTCCCAGGTCTTTGTCAACAAAATATATGGGATGATTAGTGGGGTTTTTATCATCTGTGACTATGTAAGCAAACTGCAGCTCTCTGTACAGTCTTCTATTTTCTCCACCAAACACAGGAATAGTGGCATAAGAAAGGTCCATCTGTAAGGTTCCCCAACCTTCTTAGCCCATGACCTAGACAGAAGTAAGCCAAACTTTGGTGTAATGTCAGCTACTACAACATCCATTATCACACTTTTCATAGGCAACTGAGCTAAGCTGACAACCATATCTTTAATTACTCCTAAACATTTCACAGCTCGGGAGTCAAAGGCATATAGATCATGGTAAGGTTTGGTGATACTAAGGCCCAGGGATTCCATTACATCTTTTGGCATCAAATTGTGGGAGGCTCCTGAATATAAAAGACAATTGTGAATCATTTGGTCATGGACAGTCAAGGTGACATAAAATGGAGGAGAAGCCCCAGCCTCATTTTCAGTATTTTCAGCCAGAGCTGATCCAATAAAAATTCTTGGGCTTTCTTCCTGCAAATTAACGGTATCTGAAACAGGATGATTACTGGGTACATTCATCACTTTCAGAACTGTTTGTTTATATGATGGATTCTTTATTAACTCAGTCAAAGGCACAGGAATATTTAACTTCCCTAGTTCATTCTCCAAATTGAAATTCTGGACAGATTTGTTTACCTCTTCAATTTCAGCATTCTTCTTTGATTTTTCTATAGATTGCTTCTTTTCTATGACAGGATCAGGTACTTGTTTAGCAGGAACATCTGCAGCAGGAACATTTGCAGCAGGAACAACAACCTTCTTCTTGGGGGCTTGGACCACTTGTTTCGGGCCTGATCTGAGATTTATTGTCTTCTTAGGTCCATTCTAATGGACAACAGCAGTTAGAGCATTATTTTCCAAGCCTAAATCATCTTCAGTTTCAAACATATCAGCATCATAATATTCTAAATTCAGAAAATCTTCTTCAGTAACAAAACCTGTAGACAATCCATCTCCAAAATGGTTCATATCCTGATCAGTCTCAATCTCTTCAAAGAGCAGTTGTTCATCAACTTCTTCTTCATCAGCTACATTATTTTGAAGAGGTGGAGGAACTCTTTGATCTTCATTCTCTCTCTTCTCTCGCTGAATATCATTGTTCCTGCGCTCTCTTGGTATAAATCTGGGAGCAAATTGCCTTCTGAACTGATTCTGGTTATTTGGATTTCTTTCAACTTCTATAGCAGGTTTGGCAGAATTCTTTTCAAGCTCTAGTTTATTTAGTTTGGCAGTGAGAATCTTTACCGGCTTTGCCATCTCATCTATCTTGGCTCACTCTTTGCTTCAGCAGACTAAGGAGCAGCACTTGTTGAAACAGCTTCCTTCTTCCCTTTTCTTTCATAAAGTTGTTGGGTTGTTTCTTTCTTAAGTCTGTTTGAAGCCAGCAGATTAGACTCTACCTCCAATGCTGCATCTTGCATGTTCAGTAGGGTGATAGGTCTTCTTTCTCTCAGCAGTAGAGAAAATTCATGGTCAAAGGCATTGGCATAGGTGAGCTTAGTTGATGTTTCAGTAGGATTAATTTCTGCTGGAATCCTACTATACATTTTGTTAAATCTTTTGGAAAAATCAGCAACAGTCTCCTATTTTTTCCTTCTGAGAGCTCCAAACTCAGTTATATAGTAGGTGTGGTCCTTTGTGTCTCCCCATTGCCTCATGAAAATATCACGGAGTTCTTCAATGATAGTGATTGAGTTGGCAGCCAACTCTCTGAACCACTTCCTTACATCCCCATCAAGGCTTTGAACAAATACCCTCATCCATACATCCTTGATCTCAATGTTTTGATTGTCAGCATAACTTAGGAAAGCATCCCAATGTTCTTCAGCAGTGGTCTCCCCTTACCATTGAACCTAGGCATATATTTTTGGTAATCACCTCCAGGCAATGCATGTAAAGGCTGAGGTAAGACTAATGGTGCATACCTGGCTGCAACCATGTGGTCCATCATATCCATGGGAGGGTTTTGGGCTGCCATTTTTGTACTGATAGGTTTTGAAGATGAGGAAGCTTGACTTGAACTTGTTTGAAAAGGGCTCTTTCCTACTTTCAGCTGAAAGAGAGGTATTTTACCAGGAGAAGCAGTCTTGGCTTTCAAAAAGGTTTGAGGATTAGTAAAAACTTGAAAAGTGCTCTCAAGGATGGTAGGTTTTATCCAAGGTGAGGTTTCAGCTGGATGTAATGAAGCACCCAACTGGTCAGGGTCACAGAGGGATGATAAAGATTGAGACCTTCAGAGTTTTATTGCTATTTTCAAGATCTGTTTAGGGTCTGAAACCCTTGAATGTAATAGTGAAGTAGGTCTGCTCCTAGTTCCAATTCCTTTAGAATCCACTGTGACAACTTTTTGGTGAAAAATAGCCTTCAAAAGATGCTGGTTTAAGTCCACCTCCTAAACCAGGAAAACTGATAAGTATCCCAGGGAAGATATGGTTCATCTTCGTCCTCAGCAACGGTCCCAAAGATGTTTGTGCTAGAAATTGTTTCTAAGGCCAGAGAAACAAGCCAACACACACTCAAGATAAAATTCAATAAAACAGATAAAGTTTAGAGTTTCTGTAGTGTTTTAATGGTTGTAAACTTTAGGAACTATCAGGGAATACATTTAGAAACAAAATAACAATTAGATCATAAACAAAAGATGATAAAGATGCATGATATATCAACAAGATCCAACAGAAAGACTATGCTGAAGTTCATACTTAACAGACAAGCACTACCAGCAAATACACATTAACCAGCAATGAATATATCTATTAAGAAACTAAACAAGTTCAATAATGAAGCCAACACAGAAAAAACTGAAGGATAAAAGTCATGTATATCTCATAATTTCATCAGCAAATGCTTATAAGAGTCACAATACTTAGCTCTGAACAAGTCTGAAGATACAAACAGTCTGCAGACCTCCTATAGCTCCCAAAAATCAGAACTCTCTAAATGACTTTTCTATCTCTCTAAATAGTGCTTCTTTACACAATCAGTTGGGTCTAAAACCCTAACTGCCTCCTTCAACTTGCTGAGGTAAAGTAAAAAGTACAAACTTACAAAATTACAAAATATGCTAAAAATAGTAAATCATTAACATATGTGTTTATCAAAAGATAACAACTAACTAAATAAACAACTGTTTCATAGCTTTTTCGCTGCCTCAGCTAAGAGGGCAATGCCATCTAGTGCTTGATCCTTCCTTTTAACTTTCTTTTGCTTCTGCTCCATGTCATTAATCTTCTTTATGAGCTCCTTGTTTCTCTGTTGTAGGTCCTGGACTGTTTTCTCCAACTTTGTGGAATGCATGTCAGTAGCTCTTTTCCTTTTGAGAACCTCCTTGGATACTTCTGACAGCTCCTGGAAATTATTATGGACATCCTGCAGTTCTTCTATAAGCCCTCTATTGACTTTCATCAACCCATCATTAACATCTTGCAAGTATTTCATCTTTTTCTTATACTGCTGAATACTTTCCTGCAAATTTTCTTTATCAAAACTAGGGATCTCAGGTATATTTGCATCCTTCATTAAAAAGTCTAAGAAATCAGTAGGAATACTAGGCTCTTTTATAATTCTTGCTTCTCTGAGTATAAGCTCATCTTCTTCATCCCACTCTTGATTTTCAACAGGACATATGTTAGCTTTCGCTTCTTGCGCCTGTTTTAAGAGTTTATTTTTTATCTCAAGAATTATTGCAGATAATTTAGATGCAGGCTTGCTTGAATCTTCTAATGATTTTGATGAAATCTTGACTTCTGCAGGATGTACATGAGAAGCTTTTACAGCTGCTGGCTTCTTCCCTTTTCTGCTAGCTTTCTTAATTTCTGTATTTTCATCAAGAGATACATCATCTAACACAGTGACTTCATTTGTGTTTAACCTGGGATTGAGCAATTTTTTCATGTTCAGTCTTAGCTTTTTCTTTGACCTAGTCTTAGGTCTCCAATATGATGCTCTTTCTCCCGGCATTTTCAGCTCCTTTCCTTGATGCTGGATAGCAGCCAATTCCACTACTTCAAGTTTACTCCTCTTTCTGTTAGGTTTTGTTACTTTGCTGCTTGAAGTAGGAATTTCTCTGTAGGCTTCAGCTTCAACTGTAGTTTTTTCTACCTGCTCCTCTTCTAAAAGGTAACCTTCATCATCAGACAATATAGTAATGGGGCTTCTCTGTTTGACTTGCAATTCTTCTTCATGTACAACCACTTTTTTTGTATCAGCAGTTTTCATTTCATGAGGAACCTCTGTTGGTACCATGGGCTGTAGCAGCTGCTTTTGGTCTTCAAACAGTGAGTACTTGCCTTTGCTACTAGCTGAAAATACTTTAGGTTTATTATCCTCTTCCACTTGCTCTGATATTTTTTCAGTTTTGACCTCTTCTTTAACCTCCAGCTTAGGCTTCTGTCCTAATTTTCTCATTAAAACCTTACCCTTGTCAGCTTGCCTTTTAGGTTTTTGATCTTCTTCTTTGGTTTGAAAACCAGACCAAAACATAAAAAGGTCCCAGGTCTTCCCTTCATGTTGCAAAACAGTGTTAATAATCAGTTTAATCAGCCCATGATGGAAGATTGATTGAGATGTATGATCTTCATGCTGCTTAACCCTACTGGACATTTTCTGCAAGCTTTTCAAAAAGAAAAATGGAAAGCTCATTTTTGACACCCCCACCATGTGCTGAAGGAATCTGAAGTGGTACTTGTATACATAAGCGTACCTGCCCTCACAGGTAACATAGCTCTGCAGTATCTTGATTGGCTCAACCCACTCCTTTCTGAAATTTTGAATAAGGATGTCTTTATTCCAATCAGGGATGACATTTGGTAAAAGATATCTTCGTGGATCAAAGTCAAAAGGCAGCTTCTTGAAACATGGTTCACCCTCATTTTTAATCCCTGTAGCTTTTGAGATCAGCTCTACTGTCAGCTTGAATTTGAGAGTATTAAAGGTCACCATGTCATTTTTTAAACATTGAGCAAAATTACAGGACACCTCTGTATTATGCCCATCTATCTTCTTAAAAAAATCCATCCAACCTGCTTGCTGAAACAATTCAACACATCCAGGGAACTTTTCAAACCACCCTACATCAGTAGGTTCTGCTCTGTTAATTTTACCACTCTTGCCCATTTTCCTTCAGAGGATGAAACTGTATAAGTTTTTAGGATTCAATTAATGACCAGCAAGGTGATGTTTCCTTTCCAAAACCTTCAAGTTTCACAAACAGCTCTCTTTACTCTTTTCTGACAGTTCCTTTTGTTTTCTTAATACAGGCTGGGCTTATTTACAGTCATAAGAAATTTAGATCAATGAAGTATTCTAAACTCCTCACTGCCTCTGATAACTGTCATTCCATTTCAATCACTCTAATGACAATCCATCTCCAGCATGAAACATAAAACCTGTGTATTTAGTATCAAAACTTGCCAGAAACCTGTATAGACAATCCCTGCATAATAAAAGTTTACAAGAAAAATATCGACTGTCAACCTCTTAGATTAATTGCAGACTGTTAAGAGGTTAGATGAGAGGAATATAAGGCAGAAATAAGCTCAAACTTATCACTTTCATCTCTCAATAGTTTGAATCAAAATGATACTAGGCTTTCATCTGTCTTCAGACTTTTAACTCTTCGCTGCCTTCATCTGCTTTCAAAAACAATAAACTTCCACACCTAACAACTTAGGTCTCCCTGCAACTTTAAGTATTCGGATCCTTTTACATTGTTAATGAAACTAGACATCATGTACATTATTCATTTAGACCAGAGACTCTCCTTAAACTGCAAACAGGAACCTTGTGTTGAAAAGACAAGGGTGATAGTCTTATACTCTGTTCATTTCTTATTTCAATCTTGACCTCAAGACCGACTGCTCAGCCTTTAATCATTCAGTGAAAACTAAGTGTTTAGGCTATCTAGAGCTTCATATTGATGTTGCACCAGCAGCATTATTGATATTTAAATCCTCATGACATACACAGTTATCGACCCTGCCTCTTTGAAACTTCAACAAGTGCATAGTCCAATAATAAGCTAATTTTCAGTCTTCCCCTTAACAGAGCATCTCAACATGTCCCAGGTAGCTACTTCCTTGGATGAATTTTCATTTCATAGCACATTTTAACATTTACATCGATCAATTTTGATAAAACGAATCCTGCCGGAAAAACCCCAAATTTGCAGATATATGGGTTTATCATGAAATACCTGTTAAATGCTCCACTAAAGTTGCTTTAAGCCAGTCTCTGAGCCATTTAATGGCTGAACAGGTGTCTTGATGTGTTTGATTTGATTACAGATGTTAGAATAAAAAGCCCTAGTTTTCGGAGCAACTGTAAAAACCCCCAATCGGCTTTGTAACTGCAATCTCCACGTTTTTAGGCCGCCACCATCGTTCTATTAAGTCTTCTAACATCAAACATGCATGCATGTAACAATTCACCTCGCATTAGACTAAATTTTGCTGCTACCTGTCAATCCCAACCGTATTAAGAGTAATGATAGCCACGATTTGCTTCACGACCTGGAACCACTTGGAATCATGATAACTCTGGAGCTCACACGTAGCAAACAACTCATAGCATGGGATTAGTCATTCAGCGTTTGAAATTATGACAAAAATTTTCTAGAAAACCGGGAATAATGAAGGCCACGATATTCTTGTAGCGCGCCTTCATTATTTTTTTATCCCAGCGCTACAAGAATAATTCTAGTGCTATTTTCTCGCGGATTTTCATCTTTTTGGCATTTTGTGTGAGGTTTAAAAGTTGCGTGAGTAGTGATCATGCATTATTAATCTCAGAATAATCATTTGTGAATCCATGATTTGATAAAATGACTTTAAAACTCCTTCAACAAAAACAAACCTATGGCTTAAAACTAAAAATTCCAAAGCAGGCTCAAAATTTCATGTAAACACTAAAGAAAATTTCCTAAAGGAGGAAAAATCAAAATAAAGTAAATGAATAACTTAAAAGAAAAAGGAAATCAAACCAAAATTTAAGGAAACAAAACCAAATTTGAAGAAACAAAATTCAGACTTAACACATCCTGTATCTTTTCTGACTTGTTTTCCAGTTGCACGTAATCATTTTGAAATTTCTTAATCACTTCTACTTGCGATTTTTTTGTCATCTTCAGACCTCTTAAGTTGTTCTTTAAGATATTTGTTATGACTTCTGATACAACTATTTTCTTCCTGCTTGTCTAGAAGTTTCCCTTCAATGTCTCCCGTAGATTGTTCTGTCTTCTGACTATTTTTCAACTTCTTAATTTTCGTGACTAGTGTTTTGTTATGATTCCTTAATCTAAAAATTTCTTCAGAATTGTTGGATAGTCCTTTATTAATTTTTGCGATCTCCAACCTATGAGTCTTTTTAGAGTCATCATTTTGTTGTTGAAGAACTTTTATCTGCTGTCGATATTGGTCGATCACTGATTCTTGATTTTCTAATTTATGTTGTATCTACATTAATTCTTCATCCTTGTCGCTAACAATTTTGTTCAATTGTTTTATTTCCGCTTCGTAATCATTTATTTCTTTTTTTATATCTTGATTTTTCAATATCTGATTAAAATCATTTTCTTCTTTTAATTTCTCAATTTGGACAGACAATTTTTCTATATGATTTTTTTGGTCAGAAATTTTTTGTTCCTTGAGCTCTTTTTGCATCTCATGTATTTTAATTATTACTTCCAAGTTCATATTTGTGTCTCATAATTCTTCATTGTCTCTTCGATAACGCTTTAACTTGGCTTCTAATTTCTCTATTTGTAGTTGCAAACAATATTCCATGATCATGACTTCTTTGGTGATAGATGGTCTGTCTTTGATTTCTTCAGCGATATATAGCCTTCGACTTTTTTGATGATAAAGGGTTTTCTTCGTTAGGTTAATAACCTTTTTTCAACAATAATAATAATTATTATAATTTTCTTTTTATAATAATAATTAATTAATTAATTAATTAATTAATTAATAATTATATTAATGTTTTTATAAACTATATATATACATAGTTTAATTGATAGTTTTTTTTAAATAATAATTAATTATTGTATTAATTATTATATAATAAAAATCTTTATTTTATTACTTGTTTTAATAACAATAAAATAAGGTTTGAAAATATTGTAATTAAATAATTGAAAAATGCCAATAGTTTTGTAAAATGCTAGTAGATTGGGTGGTTGGGAGGAATGAGTGTTACCTTCCCCACCTAAGTTCAAATCTCGCTTGCTTTTTAGTAAAATGTGAGTAGATTGGGTGGTTGGGAGGAATGAGTGTTATATTCCCCACCTAAGTTCAAATCTCACTTGCTCTTTACTAGTAATTATTATGCACTTTTATATTCAAACTCAAACCCACTTTAAGAAACCATGTGTGATTTCACTTTTACCCTCTTCTTTTTTTTCTCCTTTTATTTTTTTTTATTTTTTTTTTAACTTATTTTTTTTCTTTTTTTTTTCATTTTTCTTTTTCTTTTGGAAAATGTCCAATATTTTAGGGAAACCCTAAAATAAGGCTATAAGCCAAAAATCAAACAAGGTCTGAGAATTAAGGCCAAAGGCCCAGATCAGCCAAACAAGGCTCTAATACCAAATGAGTCGAATATTTATTTGCTCATACAAATAATATTACCAGAAAACTTGGTAAATGGGATAAGCCATAAGGCAAATATATTTATTAATGATAGGATAAGAGATGATATGTTACAAATGGTGTCCTTGCCTTAAATATGTCTTGGACATTTAAAGTTGAGGAGACACCTCATTTCATTTTTCTTTTTCTTTTGGATAATGTCCAATATTTTAGGGAAACCCTAAAATAAGGCTATAAGCCAAAAATCAAACAAGGTCTGAGAATTAAGGCCAAAGGCCCAGATCAGCCAAACAAGGCTCTAATACCAAATGAGTTGAATATTTATTCGCTCATACAAATAATATTACGAGAAAACTTGGTAAATGGGATAAGCCATAAGGCAAATATATTTATTAATGATAGGATAAGAGATGATATGTTACAAATGGTGGCCTTGCCTTAAATATGTCTTGGACATTTAAAGTTGAGGAGACGCCTCATTTCATAACCTAACTTAGTTAACCTAATTATTAATTATTTAATTATTATCTTATTTTATGTTCGTTAAATCACATGCCCCAATTTGGAAAAACAATTTAATGTTATTGAGAAACATTATGTTATATTTTATACTAAGTTTGTAATTGATGACCAAGTGGGGTCAAGAATAATTAATGTATTTCAGAATATTTTATTTATAAATAAATAAATGATGAGACAACAACTTAGGGAAGCTGTTAAAAGAGTGTTAACTGGTCACTTGATGGAGGAGACTGGATAGAGAGTAAACTGATAAGTGGCAGCATCCTCAAACTACTTCTAACTATTGCAGGTGGCAACTTTCCTATATTTGTAGTCATGCTTCCCTAAGAAAGCGGAATTGGAGTAGGTGGCTCATTAAGTAAAAACTGACCCGGGATACCTAGGAATTATTATAAAATTTCCCATTGAAGACAGCTGAGCTGCTCATTCTGGAATGGTGATCATTCAGGGTGAATGAAGTGCACATGAGAAATTCAATGGAGGGGACTGATTGAAGTGAGTTTGAGGGGTTAACTGCTAAGAACTAAACTTATGCAGCTGTTAGACTGAAGTTCTTACTGCTGCAAGCGGGATTGAATTACTATTGTAATTTGACTAGTCAGGTGACAGAAGGTGTTAAGGATACATCCTTCACCCAGTCCTCTACCAAGAGGACTAGGAAACAGGCTTGAGGGTCCTGAGGAAGTGCAGACTAAGCTTTCTCCAGGAGTTGCTTGGGAGGAACAGCCTCCTTAAGCTATTGTCGCCTCATCATTTGACAGGTTTTTATTTGTTCAGGTTATTTATAATTTATTTACTGTTTTTTGCAAATGTTTACTACTTTTTCAAACATATGCATGTTATTGTTTTTCTAGGGATAGGTAGATTATAAACAGTAGTATTTATGCTAAATGAGAAATAAATGAAAATAGATTACCATACTGTATTTTTCCATGCCTTGTATAGGCAGTACTCTAGTACAAGTGGTTGATTAAGTAGATGTGATGATTCATTATTAACTTTGAATGAAAAATGTAAATAATTTATTTTATAATTTGCATATGATTCATTCCTTAGAAACAACAGTACATACTCTATCTATGGAATTTATGTACATCAGACAAGGAATTCAAGATATATATAGAAATATTTAGTAACCATACTAATCATAGATCCATCAATAGTACTAATATTTATTATAAACACAATAGACAAAGTTAAACAAATAAACATAAAAACAATAAACAAACTAGCACTTAGGGCTTAGAACTAGGTATTATTCTATAAGTTCTTATAATAACTTATTCCAAGATCATATTTTCTTTGTGTACTAAAACATATGTTTCTACTGTAAACGTCAAGGCAATTTACCTAGGGTTACGAAAGACAAGTTTCATCTTATTCACAAACTTGCATAAACTTACTTTTAAAATAAAATTTAATAGGTGTAATTATTATTTATAAAAAGTAAAAATAGAGAAGAAAAACAAAAATTTGTCCTTGTAAATTCCATATTTTTCCAGAACCGTTGGGTATTTTAAATATTAACTCTTCTGAGGAAAACAGAGTACTAATATTACTCTTTAACATAGTAAATTTTCCAATAACACATTGCACTATAAATAATTCTAAGTTACATGATATTAAATTAAAATATCACTGCAACAATTTGGTAAAAATGAAATAAAATAAGTTTATTGGCCTTTTATAAATATCAGCTGAGGCTTAGGCCCGTTCAATGAAAAGATTATACTTTACAAAACATTAAAATTAAACAACAACTATTTCATTCATGACAAGTAAAAACCCTATATCTTTTTACAAGTCTCGACTGAGTAAACAGTCTTTCTCTTCACCTATGAAATCCATTTAAAACTTATTTAACCAGGCAGAAATCGAACAGCCTTGTCATGGCTTAAAGTTGAGTTCTATGATGAGAGCAAAAGAAATTTACATCTTCCAGGCCATAAAGGCACTGCCACTAAAACCCTAATGTCATGGCTGCATTAGCCTTCAACCTTCTTGCACACAATACCCTCTAGGGTTTCGAAGTCATACAAAAACAAACAAACAAGAACTAACAACCTAACATGTAAACCAAGGCTGTGCCATAACCAGCAGCGAAGCTTTCCCATTTTGTTTCAAAACACCATAACACCAATGAAAGAGAAACCCTCAGCGTGCCCAGGGCTTACCAAGGTCTGCGTATTTGGAAGTTGAAGGAACCAACTCGCTTCCAACATTGAGAGTGGTAACAAAAACCTGCAAGGAGCAACCATCCATTGGTTACAACCCTTTTATTAATTTAAACTATTCAAAATTCACTAAAATGAAAACCTGTGTTAAGTAATTACCTGTTAAGCGTTTCTTTTTTAATGAAGTTGAGCAAATCAGCCACCTGAGACTGCTTATTGGCGCCTTGCGAGAAGCTAAGAAGACGCCGACTCATGAACCCAAAGGGAAACGAGCATTACTCCAACGAGAATGAAGAGTACCCTTTTATAAACTCTATCCACTATTTATTTTTCTGAAATAGCAAAGAGGAAAAACAGTTTCTACACCCTCAGTAATCTATAGAAATCTTTAAGCACCAAAGAACCACCTTACAGCCTCACTTAAACAAGCCCACGACATATTGTTTTGAAAGCAACCTGCAAAATGGAGGTATGTACAGGATTACGATGGCCACAAGATCGCAGCTCGACCAAAACCAAATGAAGGAACCCTCTCTCTATGAAGTGAATGGGTAGGGTTTAGTCTTTTAAGTCAACCATCTCGTGGTTGAGACCATCCCCACGTGTCCACTGGAATAATTTGCAAATCGAGGGTGCAAGTCAATAGTGGAGGACGGTTCCATTGTGCATCAAATAATTATTAATCACAAACCCTATAATCATTAAACCAATGCATTTTATATGATTTCCAATAATGTAATATTACCATGGAGTTATTGATATTTAGTGTATCACTATAGGATATAACATGACTTTTTCTTCTAGGGTTTCTTTGTATGATAAATCAAGATAAGATAGATATGTTTATTAACTATGTTAGATGGAAATTGTGAGAAAGACATATTTTTACTTTTAAACTATAGTAAGAAGAAGAGCTAGCAATCCTTGGACTTAGCCTTTGGACTTGTTAGAATTCAAAGAGTGTTTGGTTAGCTAAGAACCAAAACGATATAAGAAATCTCAGTGAAATTCTAGCAACTTAATAATGAATTTAAAGATAAAAGTAAAAGTAAATTGGTTATTCATTGAGAGAATGATGTTTATAGAGTCCTATAATGAACATAATTGTGAGAGACACCAAATAGTATTGGGGGATCTAAGCATCAAGATGTGAACTATATTCTTTCTATTTAAACTTTAAATTACAATTACTGTAAACAAGAATACAAGTGTTCATTATAATTTTAATTATAAGTATCCAATTGATTTGAGGACATTTGATAGTAATTGATCATGCAATTTTTTGACTCATACATATATAGTTTGGTTTCAACGTCTTTACAAAGTTTTAACAACAAAATCAAGGTCAACATTACCTCTTATGGAGTCAAGCTGCAGTTAAACTTTCTAAGTCTAGCATGATATTGTTGGGCTGAGAAGTGGCCCCTTTTTGACCACCCTTAACCACCTCCTTTTGCCTCATCCTACCCTATTGTGAATGCTAAATAGATGTTTTTCCCTCACTTGGCCCTCAAGTCATAAAGGTATGTTTAATCATTGTCTTATTTTATTAATTCTTACGATTGTGGTAATCAAGGCTTTGCATCTTAAATTATGCTAACATATGATGGTTTTATAAAGATATTTCAAGATATAGAGAATACAGGTGTAGCAGGATGAACATGCCAAAGGAGGGATGGGCATTCATTGCTAAAGTTGATCACCATCCATTCCATCATTGCCCAAAGAACGCGGTCCCAATGTATTAGTCCATGCAAGCTGTATAATGGTAGCTGTAACATATTGCGATAGATTTGGAGGCAACAGTGCACCGCTGCTCAAAAGTAGCTATAATCTACAGGGTATCTTGTCAATCAATTAGGATCATTATTTCTGGGTCGAATAACAGCTTCCCTATATCTGCTACTGTCATCCTGCCACGACTGTAAAAATTCATTGTAATTGGGGCATCCTGAAGATCAGAGATCTTCATGGCTGCCCAATAATAGGAAGAGGGTGTTATGACTGTAATTGTATAAATATGGGCAGCTGTTCTAAGCCAGGGGTGGAACATTTTAATTAAACTATTGTGTCAGCTATGACTGAGGTTGCATGATTCATCTACCATCTCTAATACAAGGAGTTTGATTAAGATCTCAGTGTTTTAACATGCATTACTTCCAGCATCTCCGTGTGAAGTCTAGGCCCGGCTTCCCACAGGGATTTCTGAGTTAATTAGGTATTATATTTATTTTGTTGTGTGATGTTGTGATAATTTCCTTTCTTCGTAGTAAGCTGCAACAGTTATAGATTTATAGTGTGTCATTAATTGCATTTCTTGGAAAGATGCAGTGGTATCGTGTGTCAATTGACTGTATATATTAATTGTCCTTTATGCAACTGTGTGATAGTTGAAACAACCCTGTTCATCCCTAGTTATTTCAATTGCTATGTCTGTAGATATTTGTAGTTGATTCCTTTGATTTAATAGTTGCAGAATTTCATTCCTGTACTATCAATTTCTAGAATAGTTGAATTCAACTCATGTCCTTTGAATTTCTAGAATAATTAATCAAGATAATTGGGTGAATCATTAGATGGTTTGGAAATCAGGATTTCATTTTCTGCAAGAGTAATCTAGATGTTATTTTCTGAATCTTCCAATTCTAGATTAAGAATCGTAAAAGGTATTTGTGGCTGTGTCCTTGAGAAAGTAGATCAGATTAAGTGGATTATGGGATGAGCATGGCTGAACAGAAAAGTAGGATCATTTACTTACAACAACTTAGTGTTTAAGCATATATAGTGCATATTATCCTTGAAATAAAAGACTTCCCTCGGTTGACAATAAATATTGAACACTATGTATGTTAGCTTTAATTAACTTGCATATAGGTTTCCCAACACATATTCAAGCTACGGTAGTATCTTCTTGACCTGAATATAAATATTATTTTTACTGGAACTTAAGCTTACTTGTTGAAAACCTATAAAGAACCATCAGTCCCACTGTGTTAGCTAGAAGCTAAGTAAGCCCCGATCACCCTAAGAAATTTTCCCTACTTGACAAAATAAATCAACAGTATTTTCTAACATCAGTAAATTACAAGTTCTTTTCTACTTATGGAAAATTACAACTGCGAAGTTGAAACAGTACTAACACAGTTTTTAAAGACAAGCCTCTAGATAATACAAATTCTTATAAAGAAGTAAGCTGTGTTTATCGTTCAAACTGTTTTATTATCTGCTGACAGATAAGGGCATTTTAGCATTTTATGTCAAATACAAAATTTTAATTTTTTACGAATTTTTGAGTTATTACAAGTCCCTTTACCAAAAACAATGACTTAAATATTGTTTTGAAGTGTGACATTAGTTTGAATTGATTTATCAAGAATGAAAAATAAATCTAAATTACCAGTAATATGATTACTGAATCCTAAATCTAAGTACCATATAACACATGGAATTTCTTGAGAAACATTACATTCAATTGGGGATGCACATGTCAAAAACATTGTGTTGGTGGAATTGTTGGTGTTACTCATCTGGATTTGACCTTTCTTTCCTTGGTCATGTTTTTTCTTACCGCATTCATATGCAAAATGCCCATATTTCTTGCAATAATGACATTGTATTCTTTATTTATCAAATATTTGGACACTTAGCTAACTTGAGTTCTGATTTTGACCTCTGCCAAAAACATTTGTAGGACCACTAGTGTGTCCTCCTCTAGAAAGCTTCTTCCTCTGCCTCTATAATTAGATCTCCCCCTTCCTCTTCCATGGATTATGGTTGATTGTGCTCCAAATGCACCTTCTAAAGATATATTTGATATATTTATTCTATGTTCATGATTGATGACAGAGGCTTCCAACTCATCAAGAGTAAACTGGGATAGATCTTTGTTTTATTCTAATGTCACACCTAAGATTCAAACTTTGGGGGAAGACTCCTAAGAACCCGCTTAACAACCTTTCTTTCACCTATGGCTTCTCCATGGTATTTAATTTGATTAATCAAACCAGTGAATCGAGTATTCTGACATTAATAGAGTTTCAAAATCTCTGCTAAGAGTCTGCAATTTAGTAGTGTTTGCCTTGTTCAATCCTTGATATGCAATTTGTAGTGTGTCCCATGCATCCTTCATTATTTTTTATGTTGCTACTCTTCAAAGTATACTTTCATGCATTGCTTGATGTATGTAAAACATGGCTTTTCCATCCTTTTATCTTTATTCCTTCAAAATATCCCTCTCAACTTATGTGACGGCATTGAGTGCTTCCTAGTTTGTTGGTTGTGCATAATCATTTTCAACTATTTTCCAGACATCTTGATCTGTGAATAGATCCTTCATGGAGAGGGACCAATATATCATAATTCTTGCCTATAAAAATCAGAGTGTGTAGACTATCATATTTTTTTTGGAAACTTTCTTCTTTCAAAAAAGAGTCTCTAATCTTCCTAAACCTGCTCAAATAACATTTATGATACCATGTCAAGGGAAAACTGTACACAATAATCTTTAGTTTGCAAAGTTACCATTTTTCATGTTTGTTTCTTTCTCCATTTGCATAGATTAGTGTGCAATATTCACTATGACACAAAATATAAAAGTAAATATTTTTCCATGTGAACTTTTATGAGTCAAGAATTTAAGAATTATTTCTTTTAATATATATATATCTGTTTGGGTAGGGGCCGGGGGGGAGTTAAGGCGAGCACAATCCTGAACTTGTTAAAAAAAAATTGATTCTTAAGCACTTGAACTATGTTTTGTTCCTCTCTTGATAATGGATTTGATTTCCTTTACATAGATACAACCACTGACTTGTCTTCGAAGCTACTAGGAAACATATTAAAAACAATAACAAATTTTTGAGTAAAATATTCCTAAGATCGAGTTGACTACTATGAAGATGCTTAAATATAGTGAGACATGAACTCCATATCATGATAAAGTGATTGACTCTCAAGAACTACTATGAAGATGCTTAGATATAGTGAGACATGAACTCCATATCATGATAAAGTGATTGACAAAATTATACTCATACAAATTCTAACTAAACCAACTAAAATTTGATAAACATGAGCTAATGATTAATATTTCCAACCATGGTTATCATATCTTAGAAAATAACTAAAATACAAAATTTTCAAACTTATTATTCTAATTTGGTTAAATTTTCCCATCCACACATAATATTAAAAATAGGTAATCAGGTCGAAAGAGGGGTTAAAGAATATTTGATGGGTGTATTGTATGAGTGAGCATATTTAACTCATCCTTTAGAAGCAAACAAACAGGTATCAACCTTGCTTAAAGCAATTAAATAAAATAAAGAAAGGAACGGTTAAAGGAAATTCAATATATCATGGGATATGTTTATGGACACACGACTAGAGCAAAGCAAGTTTTGTGGTAGCCCGATGAGTACACCATGAGTTGCAAGATACTATTTCACAATGCAACAAACACCAAGAATGAGTTGCAAGATGCTCTTTCACAATGCAACAAGACTAAGAATGTGTTAGCCAAAACCAAACTGACTATAATTGAGTTTACCTCTCAATTAATACTAAAATTTAAATTTTACTTTTTCACGCCGATCTCTTTTTCCTTTTTCTAGTTGTTGGGTGAAACTTGTCTATCTCCCGACTAGAAAAGTCTATAAACTTTGGTCGGCCTTTCG
This sequence comes from Pseudotsuga menziesii, assembly GCA_001517045.1. Classification (NCBI taxonomy): domain Eukaryota; kingdom Viridiplantae; phylum Streptophyta; class Pinopsida; order Pinales; family Pinaceae; genus Pseudotsuga; species Pseudotsuga menziesii. The sequence continues at coordinate 88,692 of LPNX011144315.1, forward strand.
ACTCGACTGATTTACTTCGACTTAATTGTTGGTTCTACCAACTGATTTTACCTTGACCACTTGTCACCTCCAAGTCGGCTCAACTCTTCGACCTCTTTAGTCGGCTTACCTCTTCGACCTCTCAAGTCGGCTGACCTCTTTAACCTCTCAAGTCGGCTTACTCAATTGACCTTGTCGGTTCACTTTGGTCGAAATCTACAGAGTATTTTTCTTAGTCTAAAAGACTTAAGAAATTACAAATGCTTTTCACCTGTGAGTAAGATGAAGTAAAATGGACACATTAACAAATACAAATAACTTATAAAAAACATATGCCCAAATATGTAGGAAGACTTGAATCGACCAATGTGCCATAAAACTTGCAACTTTCACGTGGTGAGAAATTTATGGGTTCTTTGATCTTTCACTTATCTGGTAAATGTAAAAGACATTTACAGAAGTAAATCTAGAAATATTGTGCAGAAAAATAAACATGCATTTAATCATCAACTATTTCATATATATAACTATGCGGAAATAACAAAGGTATTACAAACTTGTCTATCCAGACTTGTCGGCTCATCGACTGATCCTTTTACAGAGCTTCAGCTCTTTGACTGAATCACTTACACAGAAGCTTGAGCTTCGAATTCTCTTTCTCTCTTCTTCTCACCCTGAATTCCTCCACTGTCTAACTTAATTTACAATTTGCTTCTACTATTTATAGGCAACCTGAAAATTGCTTCTACATGAGTCGACTGAATCACAATTAAAGACTGTAATAACTATCTTACCTAACAACATAGATTTAGAAATAAATTCGACTAGATTACAATGCCAAATCGTGGAGTCTACCCTCTTGTCAAACTGACCGACAAGATCTTGACTGATACAGACTCTGACAGAGTTGGCTGAGATTCAGGTACATATCTGCGAGTAATTTCTTTTTCCAACACACCCCCTTAATTATGAGCAGATGGGGATTTTTAGAATAGAGTTTACAAAATGTTTCAGAGCGTAAACATGCTCTATTTATGACATAGTTCACTTTGGAGAACTTGTCATTCCAAGATAACTACATAGATACTAGAAGTATCATTTGCCAATGGTTTTGTAAATATGTCTGCGAGTTGATCTTCAAACTTGCGAAATTCCAAACAAATTTTTTTGTTGTTCACCAACTCTCTTATGAAATGAAACCTTGTGTCGATGTGCTTGGTTCTCTTGTGAAACACATCATTCTTTGATAATGCTATGGCTGAATTGTTGTCGGAGAAGATTGTTGTCAGTTCTTGATGGTTCTGTGACAAGTCTTTTAACACTCTCCTCATCCAAACAACTTGACATACAGCACTTGTCACTGCAACATACTCTGCTTCAGCTGAAGAGAAAGTTACTATGGGCTATTTCTTTGAAGCCCATCAAACAACGCCTGTACCAAAATGAAATGTGTACCCAGATGTGCTCTTCATGTCATCTATTCTTCCTCCATTGTCACTATCAGTGTAGCCAATGAGTTAAAAAATTTCTGAGGTTGAATACATAATACCAAGGTCTTGGGTGCCACTTACATACCTCAAAATTATTTTACCTCCTTGCCAATGTGAGTCTTTTGGTGACTCCATAAACCTTGAGATCATATTTACTCCATACATAATTTCTGGTATTGTCACTGTCAAATACATAAGGATGCCAACAAGCCTTTTGAACAGCGTAGGATCTACAGTGGATCCTTCATCATCCTTGCTCAATTTTAAACATGTTATTACTGGTGTTGGGCCTATCTTGCAATTAGACATGTTAAATCTTTTTAAAAATTCACTTGCATATTTAGACTGTGATATAAAAATACCACTTCCAGATTGTTGAACTTCAATTCCTAGAAAAAACTTCATAAGCCCCAGATCAGTCATTTCAATTTCACTTTCCATGACTACTTTAAAATCTGTTATGCCAAAATCACCAGTAAATATTAAATCATCTACATACAAGCAGAAAATTAACATCTTACCTTGCTCATCAACTTTGGTGTACAATGTCGGTTCACTTTCACTTCTGTGAAATCCATTTTCAGTGAGATAGGAATCAATTTGACTATACCAAGCTCTAGGAGCTTGCTTCAAACCATAGAGTGCCTTTTTCAGCCTGTACACTTTATGATCTTGACCTGGAACTTCATACCCTTATGGTTGTTCCACAAATACTTCCTCTTCTAGATAGCCATTTAAGAATGCCAACTTGACATCCATTTGATGAGCACGCCATTTGTTTTGTGCAGCAATGACCAAAAATGTCCTAACTGTATCCATACGTGCAACAGGTGCAAACGTTTCATTGAAGTCGATGTCAGGGTGCTGACTGAACCCTCTTGCTACCATTCTTGCCTTGTGCTTCTGCACATTCCCATCAACATCTTGCTTTGTCTTGTAAATCCATTTGACATTGATTACATCTTTGTCTTTTGGTACATCAATCAGTTCCCCTCTCTAGTTTTTCTCAATGCATTCTATTTATTCATCCATGGCTTGTGCCCATACTTCTTCTTCAACAACTTCTTCAAATGTTAGTGGATCATATATAGGAGAAAATAATGCAAAGAGAGAGAATGAATTAGGTGTACCAGCTTCATATATCTCTCATAGACTTCTTGTCTTCACCGGTTCTGTCGATGTCGACCTTGACGAAATGCTTGATGCAGTCTACTATCCTCTTGGTGTACTTGTCGGTATAGCTTGAGCTACTACTTGTGTTGATGGTCCTTGTGCTGAACCATGTCGTGGTGTCATGGGAGTCGACGGTGTTACGACCGATTGACTTACATGTGATGTTTGGACCACTTCCTCTTCCATATCATCATTGTCGACATTCAAAACAATCTTGACATTTATGTTGACAGTTCCATCCCATGATTCGTTCTCAAAAAATTGAACATCTCGACTGATTATCACTTTCCTTGCGACAGGGTCATACAACTTGTATGCTTTTGTGTCTTTAGAATAATCGACAAAAATATATTTCTATCCCTTCTTGTCTAGTTTCCTTCTCACCTCATCTGGAACATGAGCATATGCAACACAACCAAAAACTTTTAAATGTGAAAAACTATGATTCATACTTATCCATGCTTCTTGGGGAACTTTGTTCTTCACACTCTTTGTCAGACATCGGTTCATAATGTATACAACAGTTGTGAATGCTTCACCCCCAATACTCATTTGGCAAATGCTTGGCTGCCAACATGCTACGTACCATCTCCATGATGGTTCTATTCTTTCTTTCATCAATACCATTCTACTGAGGTGTATACTGTGCAGTGAATTGCTTCTATGAGCCATGGGTCTTGCAAAAATTTAGAAATTGATTTGAACCATATTCACCTCCTCTGTCGGTTCTTAAGATCTTGATGTGGTGTCCACTCTGGTTCTCCACGAGTGCCTTGAACTGCTGAAAATAACTAAATGCATCCGATTTATGTTTCAAAAAATAGCCCCATGTTTTTCTTGAGTAGTCATCAATTAAAGTTAGAAAATATTTGCAGCCACCAATGGATGATGTCTGCATTGGACCACAAATATTATAGTGTACAATTTCAAGTGGTGTGCGTGCTCTATAAGGCTTTTCGACTGGAAAAGTCTCTCTGTGCTGCTTGCCAAAAAGGAATCCTTCACAAACCCTCTCTGATCTGTTGATCAATGGCAATCTTTTCACCATATTTTTTGTGTGTAGTAGCTTCTGCCCACCAAAATTCAGATGTCCAAATCTGAAATGCCACAACCAGGATTCATCCTGAACTTTTGTCTGAAATGCAGCTTGCAAATTAGCGCTGCCATTTTCTTTCTTGTCGAGGAGCTCGACTATTTATTCACTTTCTGCCTTGAATGCAGCTCTTGTGTTTGTCTTCTCTTTCATGTCGGGAACTATCCTCAATGGAAACAAGCGGTTGCTTGTCATTGGCACTTTTGCTATCAGCTGGTTGCTTGGATGCTTGTCTTTAATCACACAGTGATCATCTTCTATGTAGAATTTGTAGCCTTTTTGTATCAGTTGTCCAATGCTTAACAAATTATGTTTCAAACCTTCAACATGATAGATATCATGGATATACTTACTCTCCCCCTGTTTGGTTAGAATATCAACAGTGCCTTTTCCTAAGACAGTAACTTGGACATTGTTTCCAAGTGTAACATTTGTTTGAACTGAATTGTCTAGACTGGAAAAAAAATTTAAATTACCAGTCATGTGGTTGCTGCATCCTGAACCTAAGTACCATATGTCATGTGGACTTTCTTGAACAACATTGCATTCAAGTGGAGATGTCGATGCCATTAACATTGCACTTGTAGAATTTCTGGTGCTAGTCGACTGAATTGGGATTTTCCTTCCTTGGTCATATTGTTTCTTACTGCATTCATATGCATAATGACCAAATTTCTTATAGTAATGACATTGGATTTTTTATTTATCAAACCTATGGCCACTTGACTAACTTGGGTTCTGATTATCTCCTCTACCACTGACATTTGCAAGACTTCTGCCTCGTCCTCCTCTTGGTGAACTGCTTCCTCTGCCTCTGAAGTTGTTTCTCCCCCTGCTTGTACCACAGCTTATGGATGACTGTGTTGTGAATGCACCTTCCAATGATGTATGTGTTCTGTTGCGTCTATGTTCATGATTGATGAGTGAAGCTTGCAACTCATCAATGGTAAATGTCGACATGTTTGTGTGTTCTTCCAAGGTCACAACCAAGTTTTCAAATCTTGGGGGAATACTTCTAACAATTTTTTCAACAACCCTTCAGTATTCTATGGCTTCTCCATGAGATTCCAGTTGGTTTATCAAACCAACAACTCTGGTGCAGAATGTGTTTACATTCTCTGAATCTTTCATGGACATAGATTCAAAATCTCTTCTTAGAATTTGCAGCTTGGATGTCATTATCTTATCCAAACCTTGATAGGAAATCTCCAATGTATCCCATGATTACTTAGCATTAGTTTTTGCTGCTACTCTTGGGAGTATGCTTTCATGCATAGCTTGATGTATGTAAAACATAGATTTTCCATCTTTCTTCCTCTGTTTCCTCAAGACATCTTTCTCAGCCTGTGTGAGATTGTTATATGCTGTCATGTCTCCTGGTTCTGCATAACTATGTTGGACTATCTCCCATACATCTTGACTTCTGAATAAAGCCTTCATAGTTAAAGACCAATATTCATAATTCAAACTGACTAAACTTGAGTTTACCGCTCAGTTAATATTAAAATTTAAAATTTACTTTTTCATGCCGATCTCTTTTTCCTTTTTCCACTTCTCAGGTGAAACTTCTCTATCTCCCTACTAGACAAGTCTATCAACTTTGGTCGGCCATTCCACTCGACTAATTTACTTCGACTTACTTGTTGGTTCTACTGATTGATTTTACCTCGACCACTTGTCACCTCCAAGTTGGCTCAACTCTTTGACTTCTTCAGTGGGATTACCTCTTCAACCTCTCAAGTCAACTGACCTCTTTGACCTCTCAAGTAGGCTTACTCGACCAACCTTGTCAGTTCACTTTGGTCGAAATCTACAGAGTATTTTTCTTAGTCTAAAAGACTTAAGAAATTCCAAATGCTTTTCACTGAGTAAGATGAAGTAAAATTGACACATTAACAAATCCAAATAACATATAAAAAACTTATGCCCAAATATGTAGGAAGACTTGAGTAGACCAATGTGCCTTAAAACTTGGAACTTTCATGAAGTGAAATTTATGGGTTCTTTGACCTTTCACTTATCTGGTAAATGTAAAAGACATTTTCACAAGTATCTGGAAATATTGTGTGGCCAAATAAACATGCATTCAATCATAAACTATTTCATATATATAACTATGCGGAAATAATAAAGGTATTACAAACTTGTCTATCCAGACTTGTCGGCTCACCAACTGATCATTTTACAGAGCTTCGGCTCTTTGACAGAATCACTTACACACAAGCTTGAGCTTCTCTTTCTCTTTTTCTCTTCTTCTCACCGTGAGTTACTCCACTGTCTAACTTAATTTACAATTTGCTTACTATTTATAGGAAACCTGAAAATTGCTTCTACACGAGTCTACTGACTCACCATTAAAGACTATAATAACTATCTTACCTAACAACTTAGCTTCAGAAATAAATTCGACTAGATTACATTGCCGAATAGTGGACTCTACCCTCTTCTGGGACTGACCCACAAGATCTTGACTGATACACAAGATTACTTTTTCCAACAGAATGTAGAAGAAAAAACTGCACATACGAAAAAGGAACACCAGTGAGTGCATTACTTGTGAGTAAAAACGAAAAAACAGTTAGAAATTTGATAAGCAAGCTATGTAACCCTCTCTCTGTATCTATCCACCCCTTTACTTATGACAGTGCTAATATAATTATATTAAGTTACATTACATTTTACCACAAAATTAACTGGACCGCTGCATCTATCCACCCCTGTGCTAATATGACTATATTCAGTTACATTACATTTTTACGATAACCAAGTTTATCATTCACATGCTATACCATTTCGTTACAATTAGCTCTATTATTCCTGTTATAGATCTATCGAAATATTGAGAGAAAGCGGGTGATAATCACACATCAGGGTTTCATTTCTTTTTACTGTTGATAGTCAACGGTTTTATTGTTTTCGTAAGATAAACAGACTCTTTTGTCATTAAATTTCATAAAGCTGTGTTTGATGGAAATTTCAACCGGGAATTGTCGTGCCAGAAGAACTCTAAATATAAAAAGACTGAAAGATAAACATCAATGGCTAATCCATTCGTTACTGCGGAAATTTACTCACAGAACAGAAAACGAACCAACAGATATTGTGCAACATATCGATCTGCGAATCTTCTAATATAACTGATAAACACCAAGATTTTGTCGAGGAAGATACATAAAGACTCGCTTTAGAAATACTAAATAAAGGAACAGAAGGCAATCACAAAGTTCAGAACATATTGTCTATACATAGATTTACCGGAATTAAAGGAAAAGAACAATCAAATGAAAGCCGACCTAAGCACACAAAACTTATCTTAGATCAGTACAACAGCCCCAAATCCACAAACAATTCTTCAGAGCTCTCTCGTAATCATGTGCCGGAACGAGGGTTGTGCTGCCTCCTTTTTCTAGCATAAGTAATCTTTCAGTTCAACCTCAGAAAATTTGGATCATTTATCTCTTGTTTGAGAGATGATAGATATACATGATTTGCCGGAAGAAGATTTGCATTTTCACCCCAGTTCGCAAGCGATGAAGCATCTGGATCAGGAAAATAAGTCTGACTGGTCTCCTGAGGACCAGTCGACACTGCCATGAAGTCGATCAATGGGTGTGAATTGTTGTGGCTCGAGCTCGAAGCCATTGCAGTAAAACTCTAAGCACGCTGCGGAAATATTTTGCTTATTGAAGATCAAATTCCAAAGAGATGAGTAATGCTTCAAACAAGCCATCGGAGCGGGTATATAAAGGGTGTGTGATTGTTGGAGGTTGATAATTCCGATTGGAAGGCTGATTGAGAATGTCCTCTGACAAGATTGAAACATTAATAAGTGCGAGGATAAAGGAACATTGTTGTACTTAGAGATTCATCTCAACAACATCAAAAATATTAAACGAAACATTTTGTACTTCAAATGTATGATGCTTCTCAACGACCTCAAAAATATTCAAATTTTATTATAGCGGGGCCATGATGTTTGGCATTTGCGATGTTTCAGGTTTGACACATCTCAACGTATATAGTTTGACAGAATATTGACAGCATAAGCCCTACATTTGATTCTCTGTTCTTGGTGGCTGCAAGGAGACAAACACTTAATTATAGTTGATTTATAGTTGGTGAATAGGTCGTAAGTTAATGACTATGAAATTATAAGTTATTTATGGATACCAGTCAACCTTAAATTATATATTGTTTATGTCTTTTTTCTATATATATTATTTATATTATATATTTTTCTAATTAGTTAATTTATAGTTGGTGAATAGATAGTAAGTTAATGACTATGAAATTATAAGTTATTTGTGGATACCAGTCCATTTTAAATTTTATATTATTTATGTATTATATATATACATATATTTTTCTAGTTATCTAGAATGAAGTGTTATTTATCTATTAATTAGCTATAAATTATTCATGTATTAGCTACCAATTATCTATTGATAAGCTACTAGTGTTTTTATGTTCTCGACATGGAATATATATAAATCGGTTAGGTCAATTAATTTGACATGCATATTTAAATGTTTTAGTTTTCAATTGTTTTTAATATAGTTTGATTAAAATTTATTTTTTGAATGATTTAAATATTGATTTAACTTAATTTTTATTGGTCTTTTGCACGTGACGTTTGCTTAGGTCTTTGTGCCCCAATACCGCTCACCGTCATGTATTAGCTACCAATTATCTATTGATAAGCCACTAGTGTTTTTATGTTCTCGACATGGAATATATATAAATCGGTTAGGTCAATTAATTTGACATGCATATTTAAATGTTAGGTCTTTGTGCCTCAATACCGCTCACCGTGATGGCGTAAGCAGTAGTAATGGCCTAAGCAGTAACATTGGCATGTATTGGAAAATGGTTTTCATTTATTTTTTCGGGGAAGATAATTCCTTACCCCAGGCCCAAGACACACTTCAAGTAAGACACATTTACACACTTCAAGTAAGACACATTTATATATGTATGTTACTTCATCTTGTCATTTTTTATACATGTTAAAATTTTAGGGTTTCAAGGAACTGAGATAGGAGCCCCCTTACAAAGTGAGTAGGTGAAGTAATTAAATCCTTCCCATCCATCTAGTATCAATTCCCTATCAACCATCCATTTCGTATCAAGATATTAAACTGAGTGCCCCATAAAAACCTGCATTTCTCGTATGTGAAGTGTCCCCAGCATCTCCCTTGAGGGAGCTCTGCTATGGCAATGCACTGACAAAGAGTTATTGTAACAACAGACCAGCTATTTCCTTATCCTTTCAGTATTCTCATGGACAAATTTTTTAATGGCATTGACAAAGAGTTATTGTAACAACTGGCCAGCTATTTCCTTGTCCTTTCAGTATTCCCATGGACAAATTTTTTAATGACATCAACAACAACATTTTATAGATGTCGTCAAAATCTTCATAGTTCTGAATTACAAAATAGATACAATTAATTAATTTGACACCTTTTACATTGTAGGCTTTTTCAGGTTTGGAAAATTTCAAAGCTTTCATATTTATTTTACTTTTTACACCTCAAAAAATCAAAGGATAAACATAAATTTTGAAACTTCATTTCACCATCTCTTCATGTATCTAGTTGGTAGAGATTGCTGGGACACTAAGTGTTCAGTGCGGTGAGATTGATTGTAAAGGGAAGATTTTGAGATGGTTACAAGACCTTTTGTTGTGGGTGCTTGTTTCTGGACAATTAAACAGAATTTGAGACGGGATCACTAAGTAATATGAGTTGCTAAAATGAACGAAATGGAGGAGCCTTAATCAGCTCACCTGAAGACCCAGATTGTTGCGTTGGATTTAGACGCTAAAGCAGAGAAAAACAATTTTTTCTCTGCACATATCTCTCAGGCAGCTCAAGCTGAAGGGGATGATCATCCAGTTATTGAATTGAATCTCGTTACCATATTTCAATTGTATAATCAATAGATTGTGGCCGCCACGAATATTCTTTTGCACATCTCTTTGCTCTACAAATAATCACTGCTCACAAAGCTAGCCACCAAGCCAATGTTGCAGGAATGCAAGTGCTTGATGATACAACAATCAGGTAACTCCACCCAACAACTGCTCCAAAGCTCTTTTTCATTGCATTTTGTTCCGATCTCCTGTCACTAGCACATTGGGCATACTTCTCACATCGATTCCCACCTTCCTGCTCAATATGCCTATACAAGGCTACTATTAACAATCATACATTGTTGTTATGGAAACAGTGGAAAGCAATAGTCATATATACCTTAATGATCTGTTATGTTTAGCCCGCTAGAGCTAAAAATGCTTATGTTTTCTTGGACATTGGATAAAGGAAACATCACTTTGCATTCTTTTGCCGTTGTGATTGTTGCATGCGCTCATTATTACAATGGCCCTTCACCGCATTTCTGTGAACCAACGGTATGAACCAGGGGTTCACGTCGAGGGTTTCTTGCTTAGCAGGTTCTACAACCTCCCCCGTGCAACTCTTAGAGCAGCTTACACATCTAGATTACTATATATATATCCTTCTAGGTTTGCATATAAAATGGCAGGATTTTATGGGCTAGAAAAGCACTCTAGCACTAGCTAACAAATCCCTGAAAAGATATCCCTTTTACAAGGAAATTAATGGCGGCCCTGTTACAAACGTCAAAAACCCTCACTTAGACATTTCATAGGGCTAGCGTAGAATGCATTATTTTTAAAAGAGCAAAGCAGAGGGCTCACTAAAGCAAATCAATGCAGTCAAAAACCCTATCAAAAATCGGAGTAGATAAATTCATGCACTTTCACCATTGCCCAAAGTGAATGAGAGTGCATAAAGTTTGCTATAATTTTAGATAAGTCCCGATTGCCGTCATTTAATTGATCACATTGTCCACCATTTTTTTCTATTTGTTTGATTTAGTAAAATACAATTATGAGTGACACTATTACTTTTACTTTGTCATTTGATATTGACTTTAATGCAAAACATTAGAAAACAATTTCCAAAAAAAATATGACAATTCATTAAAGATAATAAACTGCTTTCTTTACAGCTTGTAAAACTTCATAAAGATAAATCTTGACAATGCTAAAGATACTAAAAATATAGCAATTCATTAAAGATAATAAATCTTGACCCTGCTAAAGATACTAAAAACTGTTCAAACTGTCTTTGATTACATATATAAGACTAGTATTCAAAATAGAAAATATTCAACTATACTATCATTGGCAAATATGATACCATCAGTATTGAAATAGCCCAACAACAATCTATCATTCGAGATCCTCTCATATAATTTGATCATATGAAACTTCTAGTTATGCTACTGCATTATGACATTTTTAAGAGAAAGGAAATTCTATTGCAGGCATTGAAATAACTAGGGATATAATGACAAATTGATAATATGACTATTGAAGTTCAGAAATAAAATAGATATAAAAGATGAAAGGAAGTGTGTTTGAAAACTAGGGAATTTGAAATCAGAAGAATATATATACGGTTGATCAAAGTCTTAATTGTTTTTTCAGGACATGCACAATAGTACATGGTTATAAAACATATAAGTAAATTTAAGGCTAGTTTTATGTACTATTTTCATAATTAAGTAGAACTAATAACATAAATATAACTATTGTCAAAATGCATTACACTATCGAATTAGAGTTTTCTATGGTAAGTTTATTTGGATGAGAAGCATAAAATTATTTTTATGAATTTAAATCCATAGTTTACACTACTACAAGTATTTTCATAATTAAGTGGAACTAAATACTATTCTCAAGTTTTGGCAACTACATAGTGTGACATAAAAGACTTCCTGCACCCATGAGCCCAAAATAGACGATCATTTTCTCTACAGAAGTGCATCGACCGAGACGCAGCATCTTCCAAGACAGTAAAAACGACATCGGATTCTTTGTGAACGATTGGCTATAGACTATTGTGCTTTCCTATCATGCAAAACATAAACATCGCTATGTTTGGTTCTATCTGCTTTGCTTTTCACGTAAAGGTATTCTGACAAATATATGGATATTCATCCAAAGAGTTTTCAAACGAAAAATGGTTAATCAATGAAAAACGAAAAAAGTTTAATAAAAATTTTGATAGTATTGGATTTTCTTGTAAGGAAATTAGGAGTGAGTTTGAAAAATTGAGAATATTCAGCATGTTATTAATAAGATAAATTTATTTATATTTTGAAAAATTATTTAAATTTTATTGATGATGATGATGATGATTAACGTCCCGTGAGACCAAAATTTGGTCTATTGGACCCTGAAGAAAAAAATTAATTAGTTTGTCTTAAAGTTATATTTCTATGCTCAAAGAGCTTGGAGAGAAGCTCCCGAGCTTATTATAATTTTGACAAGCTAAAAGGCTAGGAATGTGGGTATTATTTTATGTTTAATTTTGCTTATAAGTTTAGAATTAGTTTTAGGTTTTAAAAGTTTAAAATTTAGTATTTATAAAAAATATTTTTTTATATAAATATTAAATATTAAATTAGCTTTTGTTGGGTTTATTTTATAATATAAATATAAAGTTTAGTAACTAGTTATACTATAAGATTTCACTGAGAATGATTTTTTCGAATATATTTTCAGAAATTGGTTTATGGTTTTATAACCTATTTTTGGTATTTTAATTATTTAATATTTTTTATAATTAAATTTATAAATACATTATAAAATAAAGACTACTTTTTTGGAGACTATATATAGACATTTTAATGGTTTATTTGAATTTTTGTGAGAGAAAATATAAAATATGCACTGTATTTGACAGAAAAATGGTAGCACATATTTATTAAGATTAGGCATATTATAATATTTATGATTTCATGCTAATTGCATTGTTAGCTAGCAACAAATATTTGTTTATCATTAATGTTAAATAAGTTAAAGTATATATGATCCATGCCCTACAGCTTAATAAACAATTGAACTGGAACTAGCCTTTCAATTATTGAAACAAATCGTCCTTAAACTCTCTCTTTATTCATTAATTATTTGGTATTCTTTGCTTGTTGTTAATGATTTTGTATGAAGTACCAATTCATTTTCTTTTTATAATTATAATTTTGAATTTTAGCAACCATCATAAAATCAATATTTTATATTAGCAATTCAATCTATTTTTATAATTTGAATAATACAGTGATCTCATCGTCCTCTATATATCAAAAAGTATAAATGGTCATACACCCAAAATTCAAAAATCTAGGATATTAACACTTATCTAAGTAATTAAAACTGTTACAAAAATTGTTAAAAATGCCATTAAAAAATCTTCATCCTGATCCTATGGCTGTGCTTTAAGTGTACAACACAGCAGAGATTGGATTTCGCATCCGAAAAATTGTGAGTTTAACGGATACAGCCATATCATCGAATCAGGTCTGTTTAAAGGAAAAGATAAGCTATGGTTAACATCTTTATTAATAATTTATTTTATTGAATGGGACAGAGATGAAAACAGAAAATGAACATGAAAGATAACAAATACAAATAGGTTGGCATGAAATAAAGAGGATATTGGTCGGTCTGGCAGTTTCCTGGAAGCTCATGTGAGATCCGTAATTTATGGATTGGATTCGTAAGGGATTTTTCTAAAAGATAAACGAGTAGGAATCGAGCTCTCCAGGGACTTTATAAAATGGTTGCATGCATCTGTAGATAGTGTGAAGCTTAAAGGGATTAAAGTTACCCTTATCAATATGCATTATAAAAAAATACTCAATTTCTTATATTTTTAGATGCGTTATAAAATAACAGTCCATTTTCTTTATCTTAAGATCCATTATAAAAGAATATTCTATTGTTATATTTTCTTTTAACGTTGTGAAAGTTTGATTTGATCAATCAGAAGACATGTTCAAAGGTATAAAATTTACAAGGCAATCTTACTGTCGCGGAGGAGGAGGAGAAAATTTACAACACAGACAAATAAAGAAGCAAAAGTAAGATATCATTTCAAAAACTCGAGGAGACACATTGCAAGACTGAAGTAAATATTTTAAGAAAGATGTTAAGACCAATGGGAAACGCACAATTGGAATTAAAAAATGACCCAATTAAAGAGTATTTCTATTTTACGGATCCAAAATGGATTAAAAAAATTCTATTTATGGATCCTAAAATGGAGAATGCCATAGGTTAGGTAAAAGACAATGCAATTATATTGTAGAATAAGACAAGAAAAAAATGTATATTTACTAAGAATGGAATATTAGCCAAGAAAAGCGAAGGGAATGGGAAATGGAAAACCATCGTTGTAAGAAAGCCAAGATAATATAATATTTGCAATTATATTATAGAATAAGATAAGAAAAAGAATGTGCATATAAGAATGCAAAATTAAATTAGTGGAGAAAAGAGAAGGGAATGGGAAATGGAAAACCATCTTTCTTGGATTTCCCATTATTTCAAGGTCTTTTGTATCTCATTGCATTTAAATTCTTGAAGAGATTTTGATATAGGTAAACACTTTTGTTAGTTGAAAAGCTTTTGGTTTATGTGAGTCAATGGAGGGTAGTGCTCAAAAAGCTGAGAACTATGTATTGTATTTAAAATATTGTTAAAATTGAGCAACCATTGCATGTAGATTTTCTCATTTGTGTTTTAGGGTAAATTTATGGTGTCCATTATGTTTTTTATTATTTTTTCGTTCATTTTTGTATTTGATGTGGCTGTTTTATGTTTTAATGTGAGTTGCTCTATTTTAACGTTTCTATGGTTTATGGGATGGTTTAAACATTCATTCTAAGTTGTTGTGTGAGGTTGTTTTCATGCTTTCAAATGTTTTTGCAAAATACAATTGTCAACACCTCTCAAACTATCACTGTCCAATCCAATATGAAATCTGAGATGAATAGCTCTCATCTAAGAGTTCTTCGAATTTTATAGGTAGTTTCTAATTTGAAAATTTTAATAGGACACTTTTCTCATTAGCAAGGCGAATTACTCTCTTGCTTGGGCATTTTTTAGGTACTTTGCATTGCTTAAGTTGGTATGTGATTACATGAGATGTTTGCATTCCTCATTGAGTCATTATCTCCTTATCTCAACATTTTTAATCATTGTTGGGAGAATTTTATTTTTACATAGATGAGTCATTGCTTCTAGGGAGAAATTGAGGAGATCGGGATGAATTTAGAATTGTGTTGGCATTTTTATAATTGTTGGGTAAATTTAGAAGTCCCTAGCTCATTTTTATAATTGTTGGGTGATTAGAAGTGCCCTGAGCACTTTTTATCATTGCTCGGAAATTTTAGAAGCCTTTGGGTGTTTTTATAGTCTTGGGCATTTTTAAACATTGTTGGGAAAATTCCATTTTCCTCTTTGGTTGAGTGTTGTACATCTTTGTTGGGGCGTCTTCTTTTCTTAGGATTTATAATTAGTTGGTTGTTGACTATAATGTGCCCCATCACTTGTTTTATCGGCTCATCATTGGAATGATATTAAGGAGGGACTACATGTTGAGTATGTTTCAAGGTACATCATTGTATTTTACTACATGTACATCTTCCTTGTTGAGCTAATTCAATCTCACTTGAGTGTTTGGTGTCCTCTTGTAAGGCCATTTAGTGTCATATGATTTATCCTCCTTATTTGTTGAGAAAAACAAAACCCATAGATTATGCTATTGGGAAATTAGTCATAAACGTTAAGAAGTTGATCTGAATATAGCCATGTCTCTAGGGATAATTTTAGGGGTGAATTTTAGCCCAGTGGGCTATTTTTCCATGTTTTTCTCCCAAAAAAAATTCACCATTTTGCATTTTTTGAAGCCCTGTTTTGCCCAATTTTGATGGGGTAAAATTTTTTCACCCTAAAAATCGCCAAATTATTATATAAATGATATAAAATCCTTGGAAATTAAAATATTTTTTGAAAAATATCACCAATCATTTTATAGTTTGCGTTTTAAGAATTGGTAATATTCTCCAACATTTATACACTTTTAAATAAGTATGGATCCTTAAAATCATCCCTGCCTATCTCAAAAGTACTGTTGAATTTTTTTGATAGCTGCTAATTGAGTAGAAGATTGTCATAAATATAGAGAGGGTTAGTCTCATGTTAGTCTGAGATAAAATCCAACTAATGTAGAATCCTTTAAAAAATAATTGGTTTCTTGTCTCTTACTATTTAACTTGGTGCAAGGAAGAGGGTTTTCCTATGGGTGGCATCTCCAAACATCATAAGGAGTGAGAACTCAGTATAGCTTGAGTTCCATGATAAAGCTTGGCATATGTCTATAATCATCTAATGGAAAATCACAATAGCTAGAAGAATTGAAGTGCTTGGTTGGAATGTTGGAATTAGGTTACACTAAAAATTGTAGCATGCATCCCAACTAGAGGAAGAACAGAACCAAGGTCTTTGTATAAGACTAAGAACAATGAACAAGAGTAATTTTCCACATAATATTTTTGTTGATGAGTTGAGTGTAGTATAAATCCCTTAGTTACATATTACTTAGTCAGATATAGGTTGCGTGGAAGTGTCCCCCCCCTTCCCCTTCTCCAGAAGTTGGATTCAGGCTGAAGGTATGCCGAAGCTCACCCAAATCATGCTTACTTTTTGCTTCCGTATAGGGTAAGTTTGTAAGAGCATGATTTGGTGAGATTTATCATGATCCCTTCATCTATGTGGAATCAATAGGGAAGTGATCACTTTAGCATTGCTTCCATGTGCTTCCTTAATCGATTCCCATAACTTCTAGCTAGCATTTAAAAATGCTCATTAGAGGAAATTTGAGGTCTAAAATGGGACTCATAAGGAAAATGATAAAATAATAGTTAAAATAATGAAATAATAGTTAAAATAATAAAATAATAGTTATTAATTTTGGAGGAAGAATAAAAAAAAAATATTTTTTTTGTTCGTATTTTCAACATATCTCCCTGTGTTTTTACTCAAATTCCAAGTAGGAGAGCTCGTTGGATGCGGAATTTAATCCTACATCAATCAAAGAATTTTAATAAAAAACCATGTTAAAAATATGTTAAGATAAAAAGAGATGGAATAAATTTATAGAGTGATGTGAAAAAATGTTTGGGTTAGTTTTAGGTTAGGAAAATCAATAGATTTAAAGGGTGGTAAGTTTAAATTAGTAATAAAAAAAATAAAAAATATAAATATAAATATTTAAAACAAGGTAAAACATGGGTGGAGTAAACCAACGTAAATCCAAATCCCAAGCTCTATCAAGCGCTAAGAGAGATCAAATCTCCCGAGGTGCAAACCTCTCCTCGAATAGTTCCTTGCTTGCAATACCTGAGAAGAGACAAAATTCCTAATATCGAGTAGAGACAAAATTCTAGTTGACATCCCAATAGTATGAAGACATCTTTGTTAACATCCCAATAGTATGAAGACATCTTTGTTATGGAGTCTCAACATCGATATTGATAGATGAAGGATCTAAAATTTTAGCTGCAACATGAATAATGAATAATTAAAAATAAAGAAAAATACATTGGACATATGCTACCTATAACCTGAATAATAAAACTGTTGTTATTCTATGTATACTATCGTATAATTACCAAAAAAAAAATAATATTTTATAGTTAAATTTTTTTATTAAATATTTAAAAATCAAATTATTTTGTTATAAATAATAATAAAATAAAATTTGATATATTAAATTTTAAATTGTAAATACATTTAGTTATAAAAAGCTTTATCTATCTTTGCTTATTAATTATATAATGTAGTAAAACATTTCCCAATGGTTGGTGTCAAGAATATGTATGAGAATAAATAAAATATAATAAGCTTGAAGTATAAAATTTTAATATATTAAATTTTAAATTCTAAATACATTTTCTTATAAAAAGAGTTACCAATCTTTTCTTATTAATTATATAATATCCAATTTAAATTAGTAGTATTTTATTTTCATGTTTTTGACAACAACCATTGAATTTTTTTAATTCATTAAATGTTTGAAGTAGTATCCTTACCGTTTTGAAAGTGTGTTGTACTTATTATATTTAACTACTTTATCACACTTAAATTGAATAATATTATCTTATAAAAAAAACATAACTTTTCTAGTTACAATCATTTGTATATAATTAAATGTTTGAGTATATAAAATAAAATAAAATAAATTAATTTTTGATTAGATATTGTTTCTACTTTCTACCATCAAATACGATAGCCCTCTTATCAGCAGTAGAACTCAGGTGATTAGCTTTACTGATCTGCAATACATATATTGGATATCACACTACTTTACAACGTTTATTGTTTGTGGCATCATCACATACGTCTGATAATGGAATTTTCATAGTGTGAAGCAGACACAAAATTGTAGTAGACATCGCAATAGTATGAAGATATCTTTGATTATAAAAATAAATATATAAATATAGTTGCAATATTCTAAATGGATTCCAGAAGGGACAGAAGATGGCGAGAGGATGGCCGGAAGACATAAGATGGCGAGAGGCATCGTAGGGCGAGGAAGTTTACCGAGATTGCCGCGTGGCGTGCTCTCGAGGTACTTCATGAGCTTGGATTCCGTTTCTTCTGCGTGTGTTTAAAATTTAAGACTGTGGGTAAATTCCATGGGAATACGTTTCTTTTTGCTCATTAAAATATGAGTCTGTCAAGTCTATTTTATGTTATAGACCTGGAGGTCATTAATAAATCCTTATCTGGGAATACTTAACCGCTTGATAACGTTATACATTGTATTCAATAAATCCTTATCTGGGAATACTTAACCGCTTGATAACGTTATACATTGTATTCATGCACCACCTGCAAATGGCGGCCTTCCAAACCAATGACATCAGCGATTTTTACCACTCATGTGCAGACTTCCTTGGCATCGGCATCATCAGCATACAGAAACAGGTATTCGTACGCTTTGATTGACAAAAATAAGTCCTTGTTTTCTTCAGGGTACTAACAATGAAGACGCAGTAAATTAAAGCCCTGCCACACGGCCTCAGGCTGCAACTCTTGGTTCATACTTCCGTCTTCAAAATAAGCGATTTGAACCACAGATTCAAAATTGGAAGTGAGATTCTTCAATAGATCTTTCATCTGGGTCTCGCTCAAGAGTTCAGTATAGTCTGGAATGATTCTAAATCCTGTTACATTTCCCTCATTAAAAAAATAGAAGTAAATTTTTATAACCAAATGAGTAACCTTACATAAATTATAACATCTCTCTTTAATAGCAAATCATAAGTAAATAGAAGTAAATATTTATAGAGGATTACAAGATCTCCCATACTGTGCTTAGAGCTGTGGGCCCAATAAAATGAAAATATGGAAATTGATTCCATAAAAAAATAAAAATAAAAAGTTTAAATTTACTTATAAAATAAGTTTTAATTTATCTTTTTAATAATAAATAAATAGATTTTTTATATATAAAAAGGAAAAAAATGAGAGGAAATTAAATTTTAATAAAGGTAAAAATAAAGAGAAATAAGTTAGTAAATAATTTTGTAATAATAAAATAATAATAGTAAGAAAACTTTTAAATTCATAATATTAAATTATTGATCTATAATTTCTAAGGTTTATAGGCCTATCAGAATGATGATGATGGTGATTAACATCCATTGAGACCAAACAAAATAATATTATTTTTTCAAACTTTAACAATTTTTTTGGTTTTTTTGTTAATAAAGATTGAAATAAAACATATAATCTGTCTCTAACCCAGATTAATAAATATAAATAAAATTAAATAAAGACAAAAGATTTTATTAAATTTTATACTTTCTCTCTCGGGTGTGGAGATCATTTTATTACAATTTTTTTTTTCATAAGTCGAAAATATATATAATATACGTGTCTTAGCTTAATCAGTCATTCTTAAATATTATATATTGTCAATGGTATGGTGGTCCATTGATGAGCCTAAATAAATTTCATTTCAAATTCTTTTGTAACTTTTTCTTGCTGGAATATATAAATTAAGCATGTGGATTTGATATTGCAATCCGTCAGTTAGAGTCACTTTGCACATATAGTATATCAAGACTGATTAAATTATTGCATATCCATTTTTTATCAAAACAGGTTCAAATAATCACACATTAAATTATTGCATTGCAATTTTTTGGATTATGTGTCAATGTTTTGCTTGCAGCGCTATCCAGACCAGACAAATCAACAAAAGTCTTTTTCCACCAACTAGGCTATGCTGTCAGGTATTCGCCACCGACACCATAGCTTTTGCCATGGGATCCAATTTGTTAAAATATAAAAAGGATCGCCATCCAATTTGTTAAAATATAAAAAGGATCGCCACGGGATCCAAATTGTTAAAATATAAAAGGGATCGAATCTGCCCTTCCGTTCCTCTCTTACAGTTTTATCAAAAATCTTATTAGGGTTTAGTGTGCACCAAACTCTGGTGCATAATCCTGGGGAGAGCTCCGAGCTTCTTTATGCTTTTCTCATATTCTGCGATCATTATTTTTTGATCGCATTCCTTTCTGTATTTGCCATAGTCAAACTCTAGGGAAATTACCTGAATTCAGCCATAAGGGCCCCCATGCCTCCATCAAATATAAGTTCATTATAAAAGTATAATGATATATCTCCAAGATAGAGAAGATCACAAAAATCAATCTAAAACTCTAATTAAGATGAAGTCTTCAAACCTAAGAATATTTCAACTCCCTACAAATCTATTCAAGTAAATAGGTTTAAATGTGCTTCAAATAGCCATAATGTAAATAACATGCATGTAAAACATAAGTAAAATTAATAGAAGGAAACCCTCCTTCATGAGAGATCACCATCTAAAAATTCATGGAAATGGAGACAACCTTTAATAATGTTTAGAGCTCTCTTAGATAGGGAGTCAACCTCTAAATTAAACTCCCAACGAATATGCATTATTTGGAGTTTCGAAAAAAGTGGAAGAAGTTCAACAGTTCTACCAATCCAATTGCTCAGAGAGAACAAGGTTTGAATATGCCCTTTGATCAGTTGATGATGACCAAGGAGTCACCAAAGATCTGCAATGAGTTAATATCATTCAACCAAGAGAAGTATAACAAAACCCATAGAGCAAGTAGCTCGACTTTAGTATTTGTGGCTGGTCCACAACCAAGCATGAGGTGAAAATAATGACCACCGTTAATTTTGAGTATAGCTCCACAAGCACCTACCCCCTTTAGCAACTCCATCAAATTATCCAATGGCAACCCCCACCATGTACTCGGCACCTTTTGGTCTTCTAGTTTTTTCAATAGCCTTATCCAGATAGTGTGTACATGCCCATACATTTCAAGATGCAGCTTTGAGAATTTTGTGTAAGTTCTTGAAAAGTAACATGATTCCTTATTATTCGTGCCATTTAATTGTTCATTTTGTATTTGCACAAATCTTTCCTTATTAGCATTCAATTTCAATTCTTTGTTCTTCATTCTCCATTCTTTGTTCTTCTCTCTCCCCTTTGACATCAATGGCAAAGGGATACTCTTAGTATTTGACTCTGCTTGTATTCATGCTTCTTGATTCATTTTCATCTTACTTCTATGTCACATATATTCATTTGTATGTCAATTACTGACTTCAAATCACTGATGCACACAAGAAAATCTTAATTGATAAGTTTCATTAATCCACCTACTATTGCACATATTTCCATTCTCCATTCTACATAGATTTGGCATATTTGATATAATGTTTTTTCTCGAATTACGATTTTTCATTTACGACCCATGTACTCACAATATTCTCACTTAATTTGACATTGTTGAAAACAAGGTTGTATATTGAATCACACTCTAAATAATGTACAGAAGAGGCCTATATATATAGGCTAATAATACAGACAATATATGTACATAACCAACGTGGGACAATACTACATATATAATCTAACAACCCCCCTCAAGCTCAAGGTCGAGTGCGAGAGACCATCTTGAGTTTGGACACAAGATCACGAAAACGCCCTGGAGGATGTGACTTTGTAAAGATGTCTGCGAGCTAATCACGGGATGTGACAGAATGAAGCTGTAGTGAGCCCTGAAGAAGATGATGACGGACAAAATGACAATCAATCTCAATATGTTTGGTTCGTTCATGAAAAACATCATTATGAGCAATCTGAATAGCACTCCTATTGTCACAGTATACAGGAGTAGCAGAAGAAAGAGAGACGCCCGTATCTTGTAACAACCATCGTAACCAAAGAAGCTTCGAGGTAGTGTCAGCTAGAGCATGATATTCTGCCTCGGTGCTAGAGCGAGCAACAATAGTTTGTTTCTTACTTTGCCAAGAGATAACCGAAGTGCCAAGTAGGAAACAATAACCAGTGGTAGAGCGATGAAGTGGTAGAGCGATGATCTGTCGGATCACCCGCCCAATCAGCATCAGTATAAGCATGCAGCTGAAGAGAAGACTGAGAGGAGAAATAGAGCCCATGAAATAATGTTCCCTTCAGGCAGCGAACAATGCGGAGGACAGCTGAGAAATGAGTGGAGCGAGGAGTAGCCATAAACGGACTCACCTGATGGACAGCATACGAGATATCAGGCCGAGTGACAGTAAGGTAGACAAGACTGCCAACTAAATGCCGATATAAGGTAAAATCACGAAGAGGCTTGCCATCACCAAGAGTGAGACGAGTATTAGCTCAGTCGGAGTGTCGACAATCTTACTGTCTGTGAGATTGGCCCGGGAAAGCAGATCAGAGATATACTTGGCCTGTGTCAAGTAATAACCATCAGAAGAAGAAGAGATCTCAAGACCAAGAAAATAGCTGAGAGGGACAAGATCTTTCATCTCAAAGTGCTTACTGGGGAACTGTTTAAGTTCCTGAATACCAGTGATATCATCTCCAGTGATGATCATGTCATCAACATATAGTAGAAGAAGTATGCTACCCCAGTCTGTGCGGTGAATAAACAAGGTTGAATCATATGAGCTGATGGAGTAGCCAAGGCTAGAGATAGTAGCGCTAAACTTAGCAAACCATGCTCGAGGAGCCTGCTTAAGTCTATATAGAGCTCGACGGAGACGACAAAGCTTGTTTGTAGGATGAGATAATCCAGGAGGTGGCTGCATATAGACTTCTTCACTTAAATCACCATTAAGAAATGCATTCTTGACATCCATCTGACAAAGTGACCAATGTCGATAGGCTGCAACAGCCAGCAGATAATGCACAGAAGAGAGGTGAGCAACTGGAGCAAAAGCCTCTTCATAATCCACACCGTACTCCTGAGTAAAACCTCTGGCCACAATTCGAGCCTTGTACCTGTCAATAGTACCATCGGAACAAGTCTTTATTTTGTAAACCCACTTACACCCAACCACAGACTTTCCAGGAGGCAAGTAAACTAGATCCCATGTATTGTTCTTGTGTAAACCATCAAGTTCCTCTTTCATCGCAGCCTGCCAAAGAGGGTTAGTGGAGGCTTCACAAAAGGAGGGAGGCTCATGCAAGGTATCTAAGGCATGAAAGCAATGAAAATCCTATAAATGGGATGGGAGGGATCTTACTCTGGTGGATCGACGAAGGTCAGGTAGTGGAGTGCAGATCGGATCCTCAGATGGAATAGAACCTGGGGACGCAGGCGGAGCAGCGTCGAGAGAATCAGATGACTACTGTTCGAGCGAGGTAGACTCTGGCAAGACATTTCTAGTGGGAGTTGGAGAAAGAGGAATCTCAAGAAGTGTAGTAAAGGGAGGGAAGGATGACATGCTGAATTTGCCGACTTCATGGAATAGTTGATGCTCCCAAAAAACTACATGATGGGAGATGGGAAGACGATGAGAGACAGGATCATAAAACCGATATCCTTTTTGTTCCACTCCATATCCAAGAAAACAACACAACCGAGAGCGAGGCTCGAGTTTGGTGTGCTCATGAGGTTGGAGTAAAACAAAACATGCAGAACCAAAAACATGAAGATGATGATATGAGGGGACAGAGCCAAACAAACTCTTGTGAGGAGTGTAATTATCAAGGATAGGGGTAGGCAACCTATTGATTGTGTAGACAGGCATGAGATTAGCTTCACCCCAAAACGGGGTAGGAAGAGATGTGGAAAGAAGCAGAGCACGAACAGTGTCTAAAATGTGCCTAAGTTTGCATTCAACTCGACCATTTTGTTGTGAGGTGCCAGGACACGACAAGTGAGAAACAGTGCCATAATGCTTGAGGATGGTTTGTAAATCATGTTCAGTATATTCTAAAGCATTATCAGAATGAAAAGCTTTGATGGGTTTTGAAAATTGGGTTTCAACCATTTTTGCAAAAGTGCAATAAATATCCAATAATTTAGAATGAGATTTCATTAAAAACACCCAAGTGTAATGAGAGAATCATCAACAAAGATAAAAAAATAACGTGAACCACTCATACTAGCAATAGGAGAAGGTCCCCAAACATCAGAATGAATTAGATCAAAAGAAGCAGTAGCATGAGACTCACTATTATTAAAAGGAAAAGCCGGTTGTTTCCCAAGTTGACATGAAATACAATCAAAAGGACTATTGGACACTGAACCTAACAAACCCTTTGACGCTAAAAGTTGAATGCGAGATGTAGATCCATGACCAAGACACGAATGCCAAAGTGCAAGAGATGGTGATGACGAAGGGGCAATAGCAGAGATGCTTATGGTGGGGAGGTGTAAGGATGAGAGTTCGAACATGCACCCACTTCTACGCCCGGTCCCAAGAGTCTGGCTTGTATGAGGATCCTGGACATGCACACCAGAAAATTCATAAACAAGTCTATATCCAAGTTCACATAGTTGGCCAACAGAGAGGAGATTGAAGGACAATTCAGGCACGTGAAAAACTTTAGAAGGAGAAAGGGAAGGTGTACTGATACTGCCTATATTTTTAACATTCATAGTGGATCCATTAGCTATTGAATCAATGAGGAATGAAGTGAAGGTGCAGATGTGGTAAATGAAGTAAGGTGAAGTGTCATGTGATTGCAACAAGTAGAGTCAAAGAGCCAAGGGGAAGAGGTACCTGGCAAGACTGAGAGGACAGAGGAAGATGCATTACCAGAACGAGATAGGATGGCCTGGTTTACTATTGCCTCGAAGTCAGCTGTAGATAAGGTGACACTGGATCCTGATGCCTGGCCAGAGGAAGCGAGTGAAGAAGGAGCAACTGGAGATGAAGCAGCTGGAGATGAACCACTCTCAGTATGAGCAAATACTATTGTTGTTGTAGTAGATCTTCCCTTACGCCAACACTTGTCAATAGTGTGCCCTCGACGTTGACAGTAGGGATAGTAATTGTTATCTCGAGACTTAAGAGGGAGTCGAGGAGTATCTGACCTGTCATAATGCTCTCGCTGGAATGACAAAGAACCAGAGGACGGTGAGGCCAACACTATATGACTAGGCTGAGAGCGCATAGTCTGTGACCTAGTCTCGGCACAGACAAGTTCGAAGATGGCAGTGTCCAAAGTGGGAAGAGGAGAACGATGTAAAATTTGCACACGGACAGGCTCAAAATCATCATGCAAGGCCATCAAAAATTGGTGAAGGCGATGTTGATCTCTATGTGTAACATACATCTCAGCATCAGTGGGATCCTTCCAAATAGGATCAGAAACATCAATTTGGTTCCACAAGAATTGCATGCAAGCAAGAAAATCATTTATACTCTGACCAGGTTCCTGCCTCAGATGGAAAAGCTCAAACAAAAGCTGATACTCCTGAGCACCATCCACAAAAGAATAACAAGAAGCAAGCATATCCCAAGCACCCTTTGCTTCATCAAAGCTGCCAAAGAGCGCAGAAATAAATGGGATAGTAGTGTTACAGAACCATGTAAGAATATGATGATGCTTGCTATCCCAATCAATAAGACAAGTGGTGAAATCCTCATATGTTTCAAAAGCCTCTTTAACTATCTTTTTGACCTCCCCAATCACATAAAGCCAAAGCTTGCAACCTTTAAGAAAGCTATGCATAGATTGGAACCACACCAATATAGTTTGTGCCATCCAATACAGTCTGAACATGATGTAGAATCTCGTTTTGTGCCATCGTGAAACTGACACGCGGATCTTGGAGTGGCATGTGAAGGCACGTGCGGAGAGGGATGGATGATTTGGCTCCTGTTATGGATTTGCCGGAGCTTGACAACGCCGGAAAGAAAATAAGATGTGGAAAAAAAAATTATTTTAAGGTGATTCAGAACCTGTGCTCTGATACCATGTTGAAAACAAGGTTGTATATTGAATCACACTCTAAATAATGTACAGAAGAGGCCTATATATATAGGCTAATAATATAGACAATATATGTACATAACCAATGTGGGACAATACTACATATATAATCTAACAGACATGAACTATTCTTTAATCTGATTATTAATGCTCTTTAATTTTGCATCCCTTCACCTGCTTCAAAGTGTGCTAGATGGTAACCTTCCGGTTTATATATAGATAACTTTTCCATGCATATGACCGTCAACTTTTATTTTTTTCTTGTTATCGATCATAGTTTTCTTCTATTGCAATGGCCATTTGTCTTCAACAAGTTTATGCAGTTGTTTCTATGCTTTCTGCAGTGGAGTCTCAAAGAAAAGGACTTACAAAATTTAAGGACAATTTGAAAATTTGAATTCTTGAACCAAACAAGATCACATCCAAAGATGGTATGATCAAGCGCAAATAAATATACAGCATGTTGATGGGATTTATATCTTGAAGAGGCGAGTGGATCAATTTGGAAAACAAAAGGAGATTAATCTAGTACAGTATCTTCAAGAAAAATCCGACGACGTCGCTTCTGTTATGTAATTATCTAGTTCTGTTGAAACTCAACTTTGTCTTTCATTGTCATATTTTGATCTATAGTTTTTTATGAATTTAATTTTGTGCACCCGATAGGCCTGCTAAACAAGTTTTGACAGATGCAAGCTCCTCACATTGTCTTTTTTCTTCTTCCTTTTCTATGACATTTGTGGCCCAATCAACCTTCTATGTAATGTGAGATTTCAAGATCCATTTTGTAGACTGAATGAGTATTCTTTACTGCATGTAATGGAATCATCTTTATAATGCAAGTCCTTATTATACAAATGTGTTATATTTGTGTGGAAATTTCGTTTTTCATCAGCAATACTTATTTGTACCCTTCTTTGAACAATGACAAATTTTCACACATAATTTATTATGACAATTCCTTTTCATTAGTGAAACTTTGTGCAAAAATCCTCAAATGTATTCTGGCTGAAATACATACTAATACATTCCTTAAATTCCTTATGAATAACATGTTGAATCCAAGGATCTTACTTAAATTTTTCGTGGTTAGCAAGATGGGTAGTAATCATTTGCTACTTCAACTCTACTTGTGTGAGGAGTTCTCTTAACCCATTGTTTTATGTGTGCAACACGTCTTTGATACTGTACATGATAACTTTATTTTTCTCACCATATTTTTCTGCCAATGTTATATGAAATAGAGTCCCTTGGGATGTCTCACTTTCTTTGAACAATATCGAACCTTGTGTCCAAAACCACCGTACACATAACATCTTACAGTGTGATAGTACTTTGCTACATAGCTAGTGTAATTACATCTCAAGCATTTGACTATACTATATTTATTTTTATAACTGAAAAACCGTTCATACCTAAATCCAACTTGTTCTACAGATATATCATACTTCTTCTAAGATGTATCTTGTTGTTTTGGAACAAACCCTTGATTACTCGCACAAAATTTATTACTTGTTCCTTCATAACCAAGAACTGTCATATCTTTGGGAGATCTCTAATTGCTTAATATTTCATCCAGGATTGTTGTGCTATTATTTGATTTTCTTGCATAAAGACACATTTCAACCCTTCTTGGATTTTCACCATCTAATAATTCATGTTTGAACTGTCTATGAAATTTCAAAAAAATGGTTTTCTCTTTTTGCATCAACGACTTCACTTTTCAATTGTGAAACTTTGTTTACTTTTAGGTAATTTTTTCTATCAACAACTCATTTCTCAATTTTGTTTCTTCCAAATATTCTTCTAGCATAAGATTATTTTCTTTAAGTCTTTTGATATCATTTAGTGCACAACCTAGTTGTCTTTCAAACTCTCTTTCCTTCTCATTCATTTTTCTCTCCAATGCTTCTTGAACGATCTTGGCCTCCTTGGTTTTTTCTTCTACGTTTTCCAACTATTCCTTTAATGCTTTGTTATTTCTCTTGTCTCCTTTAATTATTCCAATGCACTAATTAGCTCTCCTTCCTATTCAATCTCTACACTTTCCTTGTCTTAATATTTGGATATTTCTTCAATACTTCTAAATCCCTCTTATGCTTTAGATTTTGAAGGTGACATATAAATTCCATCGCAGGAAGGTTTTCTTAATGTTTCTGATAGGATTTCGTGGGTCCTTTCTTTCTAATGATCCTTCCTTGATAAAAAAAAAACAGTAGTTCTCTTCATCTTCCAAGTCTTCATTTTGAATAAATCCCATACTAGTATCTTCTTGTGATGAGATGTTGGAATATAGAATCTTCCTTTTCTTAGTAAACTTCTTCTTTCCCTTAAGTTTGCTTTGATTTTATACATTCCTTTGTTCTTGATGAATTTATTCATCATTGTCACTATATTTTCTTTCTTTAAAAGGACACTTGGAGGAAAAATGACCTATTCTACCACATTTGAAGCACTTGAAAGGAAGCTTACCTTTAAATTATTCGTATCCCCTCTTTAGATTTCTCATAAAATTCACTTCTTCCTTGTCTAATACATTAGATAGATTCTTGTGTTCATGCTTCCTATACTTTGCTTTGTTTGTGGATTTGGAGGCAGCTTCTTTTCTAGATGGATTCTTCTTTTTCATCCCTCATTTCATAACAAGTAAGAATCCCATGCAATTCGTCCTTTGTTAGCTTGTCCATATTAGCTCTATATTCTAGGACTAATACTTTGACATGGATCTAGGGGGAAAGGTTCTCAATGTATTTTTCACATTTGATTCTTCATCAATGGTTTCTCTAAGTCCTCTGATAGAATTTACAATATCGACAACTTGAAGAAAGTGAGATGCAACATCTTCTTCTTATTTCATTTGGAGTGTTTGAAACTATGCTGAAGGGGTATGAAAATTATCCTTCTTAACTTTTTCATCTCCCTCATAGATGATTTTCATCTTATCCCAAATATCCTAGGCTAAAGTGCATTGCATGACCTTAGTACATTTAGCATCTGCAAGTACACAAAGTATTGCATATATTTACTTTGCATTATGTTCATACAGTCTTCTATCAAGTGGTTCAACTTGAGTTGTTTTAGAAGTATTCTATCCATTCTCAACTGACTACTAGACATCGTATCCAAATTGATTGCATACATACCTCCATCCTTATTATCGAGAAGGTATAATTTGAACCATAGATTTGTGGTGCTCTGTTGGTGGAAAATCCTTCCTGCTTGTCCATTTCTGCGCAAATATTTATCTTTTATTGGTTAAAATATTAATGAAGACACCCACTCTGATACTAATTGTTGGAATTTTTATATACACTGAGAGGGGGAGTTAATTAGTATATAGCACATATTAAACTATTTTGCACTTAATAAATTGTAATTTAAAAATTTATCTGCCAAAAACAATAATAGAAACAATTACAGACAAAATATGTAAAATAAATTTATATATATATTGATTACATAAATGGTAGGCATTGATCTCTGATTGTGAGTTCCGACTCACTCAGGAACCAACCTAATTCCATGCATCAAGTTGTTGTTTACAAGAACCAACCAGTAAGGACTTCTATCATCTACGCAAGCACCGACTTGCTGAATTTAGATACCAGCCTGAATGGATATTAATCTCTTTTTTTGCAATCTCCCACTTGTAGTGTTTTGGCACCAAACAGATTGAAGACTGTAATCTCCTCTTTTTGTTCTTCAACTTCCACTGCATGGAAGCACCAACTCCCAATTGTAGTCTCCAACTCCAACTAGAAGGAAGCTATATCTCCCTCTTGTATTTCCCATCCAACTGGAAGGAATATATGACTCCCTGTTGTATTTTCTAGCACTAACTAGCAAGAAGCATTGATTCCCCCTCCTTGTCCATTTCTTCCTCCTTGAAGTAAATATGTGTATCAAGAACTGATATTTGTCTCTATCTTATCTGCAAAGTGCATCTCTTGGGATCTACAACTCCTTCGATATGTATCTTCTCTGCTATGTGTCTTAGCATTTTGTAATCTAAGTCACAATTATTTGTGATCTGTGATAATGTATACTATATCACTTCTATCATTTGCAATCTTTTAATATCTGTGTTTCTATACTCTGGAATTTTCCACTTATGTGATATGCATCTTCTAATTCAGCACTTGTGCGATCTCCATCATTCACAGTGTATTTTATTGCCACATCTTGGTATAGGGCATCCTTTCGATTTGCACATTGTCTATTTTTCATCTTCATCATTCTTATGCAATCTGACTCTGTTGCATGAACCTCTTGTTAGATCAACTAGCCATTGATACCCCAAAATTAGAATCTTCCCAAATTAGAATATCTTCTCTATCTCATATTCAAGCTTACTTCAATGCTTCCATCTCTTACTTATTTATACTCTTTCGTGTTCAAGAGATGTGTCCAAAATTTTGGATTCCTTTTACTCAATGATTCCCCAACCCTCTTACTTCTTGGTCAAGCTAGTGCCTTATTTCATCTTGTGTCGGTGTTCATCCTTTGATAATTCATCCTTGTGGGGTTTTACGCACTTGACTCTAATGGCTTAATGGTTTATACACACATGAGACCCATGTCTTAGTGCGATTTGCATACTTCTTAAGCTTCCACGCTTCCTCTCTATGTACTTCAAAATGGATTTTGACATAGAGATCGATCACCTGGTGGATTCATACACTTTTATATATTTCTTCAAACTAGCTTCAAGTTTTCCATCTCATTTGTTTGGCATCCATCCCATCTTGTTTGTTTCATATCAATATAGCTTGTGTATTCTTTGAATCAAACTTGTTGGTTTATTCTTTGATATCAAACTTGTTGATATTATTTGACATCAATGACAAAACAAAAGGTGAACAACAATTCATATGCTTTATTTGGGCATATATGTTATGAATCTTCCCATGAGGGTTATTTGCAGCAAGTAATTACATGACACTTAAAGGTTTTGTTCAAAAAATATCGTTTCTTATAATTCATATATATATATATATATATAGTATTATCACATTTTTATGTTGTCAACTTGTTGATGTTAGGTCAATTTCCCTCGGGGGAGAACATTTTTGGTGTTGCCACCATATAGACTTCAATGGTTGAATTCATAGGAAGAACTTAGAAAGAGTTGTGTTTCTTGAACATGTTACACTATTATTTTACGACAGTTTTGTAATAAATGCATCTATTTGAATATTTTACCACTCAGTGTTTGCAGCCATTGATAGAGTAGAGACATCAGACACCCCTCATCATAGAGACTTTGATGCATAAGTTCATAGGAAAAACTCAGCAAGAGGTATCCTTTTTTAACATGTTACATTTTTATTTGATATTAGTTGTGTAATAAATGTATCTATTTGACTATTTGATCACTTGGTGTTTACAACCATTGAGAGAGGAGAGTAGTGAGGTGCTCCCCACTGTAGAGACTTTGGTGCCTGAGTTCACAAGAAGAACTCAACGATAGGTATCTTTTTTTAACATGTTATGTTTTCTTAATTGTTGTTAGTTTTGTAATAAATGTATTTATTTGAATATTTGAGAACTCAGTGTTTTCAAACATTGAGAGAGGAGAGCAGTCAGATGGCCCCCACCATAGAGACTTCAATGTCTAAGTTCACATGCAGAACTCAACAATAGGTATTTTTTTAACATGTTACATTGTTAGTTGATTTTAGTAAATTTGTAATAAATGCATCTATTTGACAAATTGTGCACTTGGTGCTTGCAAGAGAGAGGAGAGCATTCACGTGCCCCCCACTATAGAGTCTTTGATTCTTGACACAGGAAGAAATCAGTAAGAGGTATATTTTATGAACATGTTTGATCCATTAAAGGCATTAATAAACTAATAAGTTATTCGGTCATTCTAGAAAATTAATTAATTTCTCAAATTCCCATAATTAACATGAAATTTTGAAATTGTAATTCATATATACAACATATCATAAATGGAATTAAACATTTCAACACATAAATAGATATGCAAACCAGATTTGATATCATATTTTGTTAGACCCCCTAACTACATCTCTGGGTTTGATCAGTCACCGAACCAACACATTAGTTCATCAAATGCAACAAAATTACATCAATTATCCAATTATGTCTATCAATTACAACAACAGACAAATCCAATGTTGTTTTTACATTTTCCAAAGAACTCCCCTAGCACGCAATATGAGAAACTATAACCTACGTTGTTGGGATATACCTTAAAACCTTGTTTTTTAGTGAATGGGAAATCATTTAGTATATTTCTATCAGCTTGATTTTAATAGCTGAATTGTCCATTTGGTGCACTATCAATATTTCCATCTGCACATCTCAAACATAACTCTATCTGATATTTTGAATTGAAATCTCAATTCCACATTGTTCCACTTCGTCTTATTGGCATGCATCCATTGATTGCCTGCATTTCATCAACTAATCCATTGATTCACTGTGATTTATCAATCGCTTGCCTCCATCAATTGACTTATAAACTATGCCCAAATTGCATGCTTAAATAGTATAATTCGTTTGTTTGTCTCTCCATGCTTATTCTGTGTCTAGATTACATGTCAAATAACAGAATGGATTGATTTGTGGATCCTTAGGTGGAATTTTAGATACGTGAGCAATGTTGCCAATCGAGTATTTAATACGATTTATTGCTCAAATTATCACCAAGGATAATATCAAAGATCGAATGAATGATCTTAGAGGAACAAATTATAGATCAAATTGAAACATCCACACTCAAAATATCTATATCTGGTTAAAAACCAAATCCATAGACATAAATCCCAATTTTTTTTAGGATCATTAATCTAGGTACATCACCAATCATATTGGACCTTCGATCTATAATATGTTGTTGTGATCTCAGCCACTCCGATGCTGACTGTTTTGACCCCAACTTTTCTAGTCCCATCATGTTGACCCCCGATTGTTCTGATCCCGATTGTCTCGACATCAAAATTTGGAAGTTAGTACTGTTAAAGAGCACAAAAAATGTTCCTTTCAAACTTTCTAATCTGGACTTCGAAAGTCGAAAGTTGGAATTGTAAATGTGACTTTTG
The DNA here is from genome assembly GCA_001517045.1 of Pseudotsuga menziesii. Taxonomy (NCBI): domain Eukaryota; kingdom Viridiplantae; phylum Streptophyta; class Pinopsida; order Pinales; family Pinaceae; genus Pseudotsuga; species Pseudotsuga menziesii. Next base: position 121,687 of record LPNX011144315.1, read on the forward strand.
ATATTTTCAGTCTGACTTCTAATTCTCGATTGTTTCCATTTCGACAACAGAAGTCAAAAGTCGCCACTATTCTCAGCCTGTCACCACTTCATCTCATATTTCCATGTCATCCCATCTTTCCAAATATCATAACACCATGATTCCACCTTAGTGTATATTCCACCTGCATAGTCCACGTGTCACATTGTGGGTGTGCCACATGGAACACCTTTTGCATGCTTCAGTGAAACTTTAGAATGCAATATTTTTCACATTTGAAGTTCCCTTTTTTATGAAATGAGTATCATCTAAAAGCTCTTGGTGAGATCTATACAACTATGTGATTCCTTAATATTTTTGAGAATTTGAAATTTAGGCCATTTGAGAGATCCCCCTGGATCACACCTCCCCATTCGATAACTTTTGGACCACCAAAATCTTGGACCCTCATAGATTACATTTGGATTTTAACTCTTAATTCTCTTTACAACTCACCAAAGGAATACAAACACTTTTTTATACATAAGTGATGTTATAACATTCATCACTTTTACATTCTACCACAACAAGATTTGAACTCGAAATCAGACGACAGAATCCGACGTCATCCAACATTTCACACGGATGTGTCGGATAGCAATCAATCAGCAGAGTGCCGACAACAAAATATTTATAGCGTCGTCGATTATCCAACACTTGGGAGTCAGAATTCTAACTATTGTAGTGGCGGCTATTTGACACTTCCTTGTCGGATCGGTGTCAAACTTCCAACTCTTCTAGTGGTGGTTATCCGACACTTCCGTGTCGGATCTTCAACGTCTGTGAACCAAAAAAAGTTAGAATTCCAAACCATAAGCATCGGATATCCGACTGTTAGTATAGATTTTTTTATAAAAAAAAATTAAGGTTTACATGATTTAAAATTTTATGGTACCATACTTTCAACGGTAACTATGTTCAAGGCGTTGAATATCCGATGCATGTCCATTATAAATATAAATTGTTTTAAACATTTCGACATGTTTGTTGTAGAAGCGACGAGCGATTGCAAAAAGTATTTGTTCCTCGACGGACATTTTCAGGAATAGTTTTATTCTTCAACGGGCGGTTGTGGGAATTTTTTTTCATCGATAGACAGTTTGACGGGAATTTTTTATTCTTTGACTTCTCTCCATTAGAAAAAACTTTGATGCATGGTTGATGCGTGGAACTTGATTTTTTAAGACAACCGGTTATATTCATTAACGAAGTTTATGAAAAAATGTCAAATAGATTAAATATTTCAGATCCAAATGAAGACAACCGACAATTGCTTGCTAGACTATGGGATGCAGCGAAACGAAGGGGTGATGGCAAATGTTATTGTCCATGTACTCAATGTAGGGGATTTAAGAGGAGAATAATATTGATCTCAACAACCACAAAACATTGCAAGGAACATGGACACACTGAGGGGGGGAACGAATATTGTCCATTTGTACGTTGAGCATTATAAACATTATTATATTCATTTTTTTGGGTAATTGTATGTATTTTTTTTTTCATATATTAATGTAAATCCATTGATGTTTCCATGTATTTATATTAAAGGAAATACACCCTATAGCATGTCGTCCAGAGGAAGTGCTTTCAGAACAAGTTCAGGATCAGGATCATGGAGCGTGTATGTTTAATGGAGAACAAGTGAATGATCATATTGAACAAGATGATCATGCCGATGATGGTACAAATACATTGATCCATGATTCATTTAACGCTATAATGGATGACGATGATGTTGATAATGAAAATTATGATGACTTTGATGATGTTCACGATATACCTCTTCTCTATAAGGCATATGAACCCCTTTATGAAGGCTCCAAAACAAATCTTCTCTCTACTATATTGTTGATAACGAACTTGAAGGTTATGAATGGTCTTTCAAACATTGCAATCACACGTATGCTAAGGTATCTAATAATTATATGATCATGATAAATTTTATTTGTATTCATCTAAGAATTGTATTGTTAACTCATTATTGATCATCATACAGATGAAGCTTGTTTCGTTAATATTATTTATTTATTACATTAACATTTTTTTTTTTGTAGCTTGATAGCTAAATTTTTGTTACCACCATCAAATATTTTACCTCGCACATATCGAGATTTATCTTCCATCATGAAATATATTGGAATGCATTATGAAGTAATTCATGCATGCCCGGATGACCATGTTATATATTACAATCCGCATGAATTTGCAACAGAATTTCCGGAATGTCATGTAAGTAGATGTCGTACAGATAAAGTAATAAAAAAGGTGCCTCAGAAGGTTCTTCATTATATTCCCATCATTCCACGTTTGCAATGACTATTCAGGTGCAAAAGCATAGTGCAATTTATGGATTACCATGCTAGGAACAAAATTAAAAATGATGTTATCCGAATGCCTGCATATGGTACTACTTTTAGAGATATTGAGGAAAAGTGGCCTCACTTTAAAGAAGAACCACGTAATCTTAGGATTTCTTTGGCAGCAGATGGTGTTAATCCATTTGCACATATGAAATTCATTTACATGGCGCGGCCTATTTTTGTTATCAACAATAACATTCCTCCATGGTTGTCAATAAAGAGGGAGCACATAATGTTGTCGATAATTATTCTAGGTTTTATTGACGAAAACTGTTTTATTTATAATGTAGTTGTGGCATCTCATTTGTCGTAATATCTATATTAACTTCATATCTATTAATTTACTCTTCTACATGGTTTATATATCTTAATGGTTCTCATAATGATATATTTTATATGTTCTTCAAATTATGAATCAGGTAAGTTCCAAGTAAAAGATATGAATGTATACATGGAACCTCTTATAGATGAGATACTGAATTTATGGAATGTCATAACTATGTATGACATATCTAGACCAATATGACAAAGGAAATTTCAATTCCATGCAATGGTTGTATGGACAAAACACGATGCCCTTGGGTTAACTTCATTTTGTGGTTTGTAATTTTAAGTTCCACTTTAATTGCATTTAATGATATGGAGTAGTTCGAATATTTTATAAATGAATATATTTGACATAGATATTCCATATGTAAATATTGTAGGTCTTCAAATAAAGGGTAAATTTGCATGTCCAGTTTGTGGTCCAAAGATAAAATCTCGTCGTTCAAAAAGCTTAAGAAAGGGAGTGTTTGATGAGTATAGGAATTTCATCTCTAAGAATCACAAGTATAGAACAACTGAAAGAAATATTTCAATGGGAAGCAGGAGACTGCATTAAAACCACGGAGAATGACACCTCACCTTTGGAAGATGCAATACAATAGAAATCGTCATCATGGTACGTATGGATCATCCTATATGAATTTTTATGTATTTTAATTTTTATTGTGAGTTGTTTGTTGTAGTGGCCATATTTGATTTATGATGTAATTTATTAATTATAAACTAATATTCATGATGTCCATCGTGATCATGAAGGCATTAATGGTCTTCCACGAGGAATGAAAATTTATCCTATTCAATTCAGCAAGTTGCCCTACTATGAGAACCTACAAAATGCTCATTTTTTTGATACAATGCATATTGGAAAGAATGTTACTGAAACCTTATGGAGACTACTAAAGCTAAGGAGGGAGAAAGATAAATTTGTGAAATTGTGCAAAGACATTCAAGAAAGCAACCATGCAATGAAAGACATCATCCAATTTCATACCAACGGAGAACAAGTTAATATAAACTCAATTCCATGCATGTTTACGGAGCAACAAAACAATGTTTTCAATGAAGTAATGCGGAAAATTAAATTTCCCACCGGTTTTTGTGCAAATTTGAAGAATATCATAACTAAAAAAGGTGATTTTGCAGGTGTCAAAACACATTATTGGCATGTCTTCATCAAGGTAATTATTATTGTTATGTCCATATAATTTTTTCTTGTTTTTATACTCTTTTTTTAATAAATGGCGTGGTTTGTATATTGATACAGTATGTTCTACCTCTCTCTCTCCCGAACAACTTCGACAACAATGTCAAACAAGTTATACATAATCTTGGTAAATACATGAGGTAACTAGTGATTACTTGCATGTGCTTAGTGTTTCTTTAATTCTCCGTATAATAATTTATATTTGTTTTTTTTTGTGCACTATTTCAGCATATATTGTAATTTAATGTTTATTTATGTTAAATATCATTATTGGTTTGCATCACTTGTAGATGGTTGACATCTAAAGAAATCCATAAAGAAGATATAAATTATTGGAGGAGAGAAATTCCTCGTCTCATGTGTGAAATGCAGAAGCATCTACCATCGGCGTTTTTCAATGCACAGGAACTACCTCATACACCAAGTTGAGGAGATTGAGTTGTGTGGACCTGTGCACTCAAGGTCCATGTGGATGGTTGAGAGGCACTTGAAATGTATGAAGGTTTTGGTGAGACAACTAGCACATCCGGAGGGTTCTATGATGGAAGGATATACGGTATACCAAAACATGTTGTATGTTAGTGAATATCTTCCTATTTTAGCGTCAAAGCTCAATTTACGTTGCATTTGTGATCCGGACTCCAATAACAAATTTGAAGGGGAGCAACTGAAGGGGAAAGGTATATTGAGGAAGCTGAAAGGTAATTATTAGCTAGTGGATTTTTATTATATCCTTCATATTCTAATTATATTTTCTAGTCATAATTGTTTCAATTAAGAGCATATACATCTTTGTTCAGGAGATTTACACCTTTCTTTGATTTTAATGGTTATTTTCATTAAACAGTTGGTCGAGAATGGGATGCAATTCATTTATACATCGCAAACAATCTTGATTGGATGAAGGTATGGATTGAACGATGCACACAATCGGGTCATGGAATATCATGGGAATGTGTGGCTTCATTAGTAAAAGAAGCACAATGCAATGGAGATAACAATCTAACATAAAGGGAAATCGATTTGGCATATGGTGTAAAAGATAAAATGGAAAGTATATAATTAATCAAATATCGGGCTCTAAATCTTTTATTTTGCAAATTACTTATTAACGTACATGTTCTTTTTTTCCATGTATTGTTGCATAAGGACTGATTGGTTGTGTAAAATTTTCATGTATTGCTTGTTGCATGTAAAACACCATAAGGCTATGGTCTCCAATGGAGCTATATATCGGATCAAAAATGGATGAAACAAAGAAAACATCAGATTCTAGGGTTTCGGCTGTCTTTGAGGTTACCAATGTTTCATCTAGAAATGACAGACATCCAGAAGTATCAGAAAATTGATACTATGGGTATTTGGAAGATATTATATAGTGTGACTTTAAATCCTTTAAGGTAGTTCTATTCATTGTTAAATGGTACATGTTACGATTGAATCAACCTGATCCCAATAGAACTATTATTGAACATGATAATGGATTTACCATGGTAAACACAAGGTTGTTTGAGCCAGGAATAGAGCCCTATGTTCTTCCAAACCAATGTGAACAAGTATTTTACTGAGAGGTTCCAGGTAAAGTGGGCTGGTCATTTGTTGTGAGACACGATCCAAGGGAAAGGCCGATAAAGTATAACCTAGATGATGGTAATGAAGAGGGTTCTCTAGAAGAAGAATATGATGACGAAGAGCATGATCAGCTTGAGTTACTTGATGATGATGATCCAACAGAAGATGTCCAAGGAATAGTTGAATCAGATGATGTAGCAGACAATGCCGATGAAGATTATTTCAACGATGACACGATGAGCGTAACTGATGATGATGACGATGATGATATGGACAATCCTTTCAATGTTGACACAAATGATGATACATATGGCGCATCATATTCATCATCATCATCATCTTCATCATCGTCTTCCTCATGATGATGATACTCATCATCAACATCACCATCATTATCAGCATCATCACCATCATCATCACCATCATGGTCACCATCATCATCACCATCATCATCTTCATCAACATCATAATCATCACCATCATCATCAACATCATCATCATCAACTTCATCACCATCATCGTCATCATCATCATCATCATCACCACCATCATCATCTTCAACATCATCGTCGTCATCATCACCGCTGTCACGATCAACATCATCATCATATTCATCACCATCTTCATCATCGTCGTCGTCATCCTCATGATGATGATAATCATCATCATCATCATAAAGATGATCATCATCAACATAATCATGAACATCATCATCATCATCATCATAATCATAATCATCATCTTCATCAGCATCATAATCATCATCAGCATCATCATCATTGTCATCGTCTTCATCGGCATCATAATCATTACCATCATCATCATCATTGTCATCGTCGACATCAACATCATAAGCTTAATCATCATCATCGTCGTCGTCGTCGTCATCGTCATCATCATCATCATCATCGTCATCATTTTCATCGTCATCCTCATGATGATGATAATCATCATCATCATCATAAAGATCATCATCACCATCATCATCACAATCATTATCATAATCATCAGGATCATCATCAGGATCATCATAATCAGGATCATCATCATCATCATTGTCATCGTCGTCATAATCATCATCATCATCATCAACAACAACATCATCAGGATCATCATAATCAGGATCATCATCATCATCATTGTCATCGTCGTCATCATCATCATCATCATCATCAACAACATCATCAACATCATCATCATCAACAAAAACATCGTCATCATTGTCATCATCAACATGAACATCATAATCATAATCATCATCATCATCATCATCATCATCATCACCATGCTCACATGATCACATGCTCCACTTTTCAATCATCCTTCAAAGATATATTTTTATTTATCCAAGATAGGGATGTGTCGTTATGTAGATGGTTCTTCCCTCATTAGTGTGAAGGTTCTTTATTCAAGTTAGGACATATTAAAAATATCCTAATACTATTATGGCAATTTATATAATATAAAATAGCATATAATAAAAATAAAATACATATAATATAAAACAATATATAATAAAAATAAAAAACATATAATATATAATAACAAATGACAAGTGTATTTGGACATTGTCGCAACTCGTTTTGGACAGTTCAATTCAATTTGGAGGTTTTTGTGAATTTGGGAGTAGGTCTGCTGGAGCACAGGGTTCAAAATTAGAGCTCACGATTGATAATTGGAGGTCAAGGTTGAGAATTGGAGCTCACCGTTGATAATTGGAGCTCACGCTTGAGAATTGGAGTTGAGGGTACAAATTTGGAGCTCACGGTTCATGTTTTGGAGTTCCAGTTTTGGATTTGGAGCTCAAGGCTCAACAGGTAAGCATCATGACCTCCTTTTTTGGGGCATGTTGTGACAAGGTTTTTTGGGTGACAAGGGTTTTTTGTGCACGCTATGATGTTTGCTCCTTTATGGGACAAGCTTGAATGCATACAAACCCTTCCTCATTTAGATGGTTATTCAGGAATTCAATTTACAAACCTTCTTACCTTACAAATGAGAAACTCATTGTTCGAGTCATGAACTTAGAATAGGGCTTCGCACCTCACCCCCTCTCGTATCTATGAGTCACTATTATAGTGATCATTCATTTTGTAGTGCATCTATAGAAGTAATTACGCAATTTCTCTAGTTTTGCACAGATAGGCTTGATCAAAGAAGTACTTCGAAGAGACTGATTATCCGGACCTATCGAACGGTTAAATAGAACTAGGAAATTGGGGCCCCTGACTACAACTAGTAAAACCCCTCTTAAGGTAAGGAAGGTCAAACTATCTTATGGGAATAATAAGGGAATAAATACTTCCACAATGAGGAGGTCTTACTTCACAAGGAGGTATTAATTCACCAAACCAATTCATCCTCATATTCAACCGGTAAGGTTAGATACTACAGGGAATAGAAGCCCTTAATCTTTTAGAAGGAAAGAGAAATAAGGGGTAGGGGTTGAATTTCATGTTTCCAGCTCAGGCAAGTCATAAGGCAGGAAAGGAAATTAATAAATAAAGTAATAAGGGGGTTACAATCACCTACGCCACCACAGGGTACCCGTTCTGGTGGTGCCAATAAAGAGCAAGTCTTAAGGCAAAGAGTGGTACCATATATAGGGAACGACCTTGGTTCAATAAAAAATATACCATAGGGAACAGATCCTCTCAAATCCAGGACCTTGAAAAACACACTAGTTCGGGGACAAAAGTTTGGGAACAAAGAAGTTGAAATAAGTAGCGACTTTTAAAAAACCAAGGCAAAGCAAACAATTTCTTGGTTGGGGTAGTTATACACTTTAACAAGTTGGAAAATATAGCAGAGACAACCATTACAAGAAGGGTCTAAGGTTGACAATTCAATGCCAAAACCCTCAAGAATTGGGGTTAGGAAAATTGGGGTGACAAACTAGGATGCATGCCCAAAGTCCTATTAATATCATCGTCAAACAAAAACTGTCCATGAGGACAGAGTTCAAGAACTCTGTCCACATGAACTATATCTCACAAAAGATGTGATTTAGGAATAAGTCCTTAGTTTTCAAGTGTGAACTAATTATTTTCCAACTCTGAATTAATTATTTGAGATCATATTAGACTCCTTAAGGATATAGAGGCATTGTACTGGCTTATAATGAGTAATGGGTTTTAAATTTAAGTTATGAAAAACAATAATGAATCCAATAGCAATTTATTATAAAAGTAAAAGTATGGTATTTGGTTAGGAGATTTTTATTACTGTATTCATAGCAATAAATTGTTTGTACTAAATCTATCAAAATAAAGATGTGGATGGTGTCTTTAATAGCTGGGAAGATTATTTACATTTAATTGTAATTTGTTTATAAGACTTATCATTATTCCATCGAGATGTTTCCTTTCAAGGTTGTGTATTTTAGGAATAGTTACAAAATAACATACATTAACTATTCCCCTAACTTTTAGAACTCAACCCTAAATTAAACCCCTTAGTTACTTCAAAAGAAAAATATTTACAAACACGATTCTCATACTGATTTGGTAAAAATCTACCCATATAAAAGTCAATCTTTGACCTATTAGCTGAGCTAGAGAAAAATTGGAAACTTCTACAATGTCCCCTATTCAATTCTGGCCTTTAGTGCTGCAAAACTGCATTTCCATAATTTTTGTAGCATTTTCCCTTGTTTTACACTGCAAGTGCTACAAAAGTTTCACCTTCAGAACTTTTGTAGAATTTTCATTGTTTTTACACTGTTGGCACTGCAACAGTTATGAAAACTACATTTTTTGTGCAAAAACTTGTCTGGATGCTTTCAAACCTTTCCCAAGGCTCTAATACTAAAATTCAAGCATGTTATGGTCTAATTTCATCAAATTTATCTGTTGCCTCAGCAAGAAGTTTCAGATTACTTGCACTAACCTCATCTTTCAACATTTGCAACTCTACCTTCATATTTTTGTTTTCTGCTTTAAGGGATTTGTTATGCTTATATAAATTTTGAACTTGTTTATGTAATGGGAATCTTCTCCTTATCATCCCTCTAACATCCATCAAATCTTTTTCATATAGTTCTAGACTTCCATCTACTTCAAACCTATGTTTTATGTCTTCTTCTTGCAACTAAACAATCATCAATTGGGCTTCTTTTAACGGTATATTTACCTTCTTCACCTCTGGATCATCACTCTATGTCTGTTAATATGGTTGTACTTGGAGAGTTTTTTCTTCTTTGTTTGGATAGATTGCTCAAGTGGAGTCTCTTATGTATCTTCTTCCACATATTTTTTCCATTTCATTGCTAATCTAGTCCTAGGTCTCTTAAGCTCCACCCTTTCTTCAAAAAAGTACAACTTTATTCCTTTCATTTTATTTTTACTCTTTTAAAATTCAAGTCTCTCCTCTATATCTATAACAACCCTAGTTTTTTTCTCCATATGAATCTTACCCTTTCTCTACTCCTCACTCGTGTCTTTTTCTCTATCATGTTCTTTGCTTGAGTAGTTTTTTTTTCTTTTGAGCTTGGAGTACATCTCCTTGTTGAAGGAATACCTAGCACCTCAGGATCATAACCAACAAGGAAAAGAAACATGTTATAATCCTTGCTCATTTTCCTAATCTATTCAAGCACGACCAATTTGATTAATCCAAAATGAAATAAACTAGTGTTCTACCTTCTTAGGTTTCGGCTGCACCTATGTGCCATCTTTCCTAGACTTCTGTACAAATCAAAAGGGATGTCTAAAATTTTTTTTCCAATGAAATGTAACAACAATTTGAAGTGAAATTGATACATTGTGTCAAATATTCCTTCACATGTAAAAGAATTCCTTATGGCAAATAAAAGTTTCTCATATTTCTTTGATAGCCAAGGTTTGGGTATCCCATGAGTTAAATTTGATCCCTTGTATTCTTCTTTAGAAAATCATCATAATTTATCAATTGAAACTTAGCAGAAGTAGCAGAAGTATGACCCTCTAATGAGATCCATAATTTACTTAGACAAATATTAATTGCATAATACATATCTATTAAAAAAAACTTTACATGAATAACAACTTTAACTATAATTATGAAATGTGTTAGTCAAGAAACTACTAGCACTCGTAGCAATAACAATTACAAACATGTAACAAAAATAAAATAAACAATTTCAAGACTCTTGGTGAGTAACAACAACAGTTTTGACAACAACAACAATATCAACAAGTAACAACACTAGTTTTAGCAAGTAATAACAACGTTTTCAGTGAGTAGCAACAACAACATAAATTAGTTTAAAACTACTAGTGAGTAACAGTAGCGGCAATGATTAGTTCGAAACTAATGCTTAAAAAAAACATAATAAAAATATCCTAATACTATTATGGCAATTTACATAATATAAAATAACATATAATAAAAATAAAATACATATAATATAAAATAATAATAAAATACATATAATATATAATAAAAAATGACGAGTGTATTTGGACATTGTCGCGGCTCGTTTTCGTTTTCGAGAGTTCTGTTCAATTTGGAGCTTTTTGTGAACTTGGGAGTAGGTCCAGTAGACATGGCAGACAACTCTATTGACCCATGGCAGCAAGAGCTCAACATCTTCTCCTTACCAAAAATTACCAGTATACCTTCCCCTTACCGAAAACTCAAGTGCAGAACACGCTGGAAAATTTGACAGCTGGAACCGAGAGTAGGGTTCCGGTTTCTCCGCCAAATGAAGAGTTGCTAGGTGTGTCCACAACACAGCCATTAAACCCAGCCTTAGGAGGAGGCTCATACTCATTATTCCACTCCAATAAACCTTCGAGTTTTACTAAATAAACTATTTTGATAATTGTACCTACATCTTCTTTGATGGGGCTTTAGCCAATCAAATTGGAGGTATAGGTGTTCATCTTCTGATCACCCAGGACCACTATTTTTGCTTCAAACTGGGTGTTGGTTTGAGTACAAACACCAGATTTGAACTACTTGCTTTATGGACTCTCCTTTATTGTGCTAAATCCATGGTCCTTCCCACTCTACACATTCATGGTGACTCCACAGCCATCATTAATTGGTTCAATAGAAGATCATAACTGACTTTACTTGCACTTGATGGTTGGTGTCAACGTATCCGTGATATGGAACCTTACTTCATCCAGCTAAAATAAATTCACATATTCAGAGAACACAATACTAAGGTTGATAGCTTATCCAAAGAAGCATTTACCTTGGCCTCAGGCCATTTTCAGTTTACTGAATTCACTGATGGTGAATCTACTAATCAGGGAACTTTCCAGCTTTTCTAGCCCTTAACACTTGAGTCTTTTATGTGTTGTTGCTATTGACATCCTTTGGATTATTGAGGTGGATGATCCCCTCATATTACTGATCTCTCTTATTTATTGCTTATTTGGATTAGCTACTTTAGTATTAGACTTGAATTCTCAGTCTGTTGAAGGTTAGTGATGTCGATCTAGTCAATATTCCTAGATTAGAGGTGTTACCTTTGAATATTTGTCCAGTATTCCTGTGAAGCTGATCAATTGTATTCCTTAGGGTTTCCTTAGGGTTGAAAATTAGTATGGGAAAGCAAGTTAGCATTGCCTTAGGGTTGAAAATAAATATGGGAAAACAAGCATCATCAAGACAAGCTAAAAGGAATAAATAAGAAAATATTACAGACTGATATAAATGTATTTAATGTGCCAAGTAGCCAGATCTGGAAATGTCTGCTCTTCACCACCACTGGGAAATATGCCTCTAAAGTGCTGGCTTATGCACTTCAGAGTAGCACAGAGGTTAAAACATCCACTCTAAAACTAAAATCATCTACAACATCACAAAATCATTCATGGGAAAACTAAAAACCACTTAAAGGAGATATCTTCTTTGAAGGAGATAGTCCATTAAAGGAGAACCTACAGGTTTTGTATAGACATATATTGGCATAAATTGCAGTGTTATATGTGATGCATATGCATAACATATCGTCTCAAGCTTGGCAAAGTTGAAAGGCTAAAGTACAATGGCCACAAGCATACATTTGAAGCTTATGAAGCCTACCCAATTCATGTTAGCAAAAGGCAATGCAAACAATAAGTTAGAATGGAGACTTGTATGTAACCAAAAGAGGGGCATACATTAGAATTTTTAGGGCTACCAAATTCCCACACCTATTAACCAAACTCATTCTTTACAAGCTTTTTCTTTAACAAGTTATTGCCTTACAAGTCTTTCCATGTTTTTTTTCTTATAAGTCTTTCCACGTTTTTTTTTTGGTATTTTGCTATGCTTATACCAAATTTTTTTTGGCCAAGGTGCAGGTAGAACCAAATAGGTATTTGTCAGACCTGTCTTCCTCCAGTGAAGGGAGTTTGAGAAGGCTAGAGGAAAGTGAGACATCCTGTAGGTCGACATGGGCTAGATCAACTAGATGTCTGAAGATCATAAGAAAATTCGACAAACACATGAATTTTTTTCTCCAAGGAGGGGGTCATGTTCCTATGATGATGAGACAGTGAGAGACATCGACGTGCCCATAAGGTACCAACACCTAGTGAAATAATGGGTGCCTAGTGATCTTCCTAAAGGAAACACTGATTTTTGTGTGAATGAGAGGATATATAGAATTGTACCATCCTCATTGCATGGATTGGGATTGTTTTGCATGGACGACATAAAGGTTGGATACGATAGATGTATAGAGTTGATGGAGTATGTTGGACCCTATTACAACTACAATGATTGGATGTGCCTAGTCCAATATACACGAAGTATGCGTAGATATGGGTTGGCAACTAATTTTTTACAACTGAAAGACGAAGCTCAAAATAAAGGAGCAACGATGTACATGGACGGAAGGCCAAAAACAACCGGTAATATTACGGGGTTTATAAACAGTACACAACCAAGGTCTACATTAAAGCAACCCAACTGCATATTCGAGTCGCATGAAGGAAACTGTGTCTTTGTATGTGCAATTAAATCAATAGCTACTAGCGAAGAACTACTTATTGATTACAATTTGAATCGTGTAGATACAAACAATGTTAGTATGGTTGTGGTACAACAAACAATTTAACCACCCTTTTATTAATTATTTTAATGTCTATAGGAATTTTTTTTAGCATATAATTGAAATTATCTACTTTTCATGTTTCCTTATGTAACTTTTAGTATGTTTTTGATGCAGGTTTCTCTCAGGGGCACCTCCATCTCCGTAGATGTTTGTCAACCTGAGTCAAGGCAGCAGGTATACATCGATATTGCCAATGTAATATTAAATTTTAGGATGGACATACAAATACGTTGTTATGTATTTTCATTAGTATATTAGGTTCGTTTATATAATATTATCGATTTTCCATGCGAAGTGTTGATCAGGGAAGCCAATTGGCTATTGATTAGCCGACTACAGCATCAGGGCAACAGCCAAACATGAATGTAATTATCCATGTCAAATACTTTAAAATCGTAAACATGTCTATCGTGACACATTATGTTTATTTTTTTATGTATTTTTTTTTTATGGTTGCGTTCATGATGGTAATGTTATCTACCATTTTTGCAGATTGGTCGGGGAAACTCCCCAACTGTTGATCAGACGACTGGAGACTCAAGGAAACAATTTAACCTAAATGTAATTCCACATTCTAAATACTTCAAAAATATACACATATAAAACATGTAGCATAGTGTTTATTTTTGTTTTTGTTCTGTATTTGTTATCTTATACATATTGCGTCCATTGTGGTAATGTTATCTACTTTTTTTGCAGGTGGTTGATCGAGGTAAATCCCCATCTGTTGATTAAAGCACGCTCTTGGCTAGGTGTCAGGTAATCCTAGATGTTATCCTTAGTATAATTATTTGCACACATTATATTTTCAAAGACTAAGCAATTTTTTATATATTTCAATTGCAAACGGGGGATTCCCTTTATGAAACAGCGTCTCAAAACTCTTTACAGAATGAGGTCTCTTGGTTGATGAGAGATAGTGAAATTAGAGAGTCTACAGACCCATTGAGGGTGCTACAAAGGACAAGGGAAAAACAAAATGAGGAACTAGTTCGTCTGACATTGGCAGTTCCACGAACAGAAGGGCTCGAACAAAGGATTCAATTGTTGTTACAGTAGCGTAAACAAGAGGACATAAGTTATCAAATAAAAATATAAATTCATCTATAAAAAATTTATAATATTTGATTTTATATGCTGTTGAACTTATAATACAATGGGTTTAATTTACAGCGTGCTATGGAGATTATCAGTGGTGGTCAAGGCAATGTCGGTCCCAGTGAACAAACCACTCCATGTACACCACATACTGCTCTCATATTTTCCACTGAACAATCGGAAACACGCTCTACGACACCGCCGAGGGTAGCAGAGGGTGCAGTGGATGTTGCCCCACCCACAACAAATGCTGCAGAAGAAGGGGTGGATGTAAGGCTAGATAGAGATGTGGAAGCATTTCTTGGATCTTCTCGTGTAACTAACACTGGTTCATTAAAGTGTACATTTTTTGTGAATGAAGAACTAATTCCAATAAAGATAGAGAGGATTCCAGGTCATTATAGATTGTTCAATTTAATTTTTATAATTTGTGTCTAATATACCGATAATATTTTCTAATGTTGACTAATGATGGCAACAATGTTTTGCAGGAACTGATATATTTTATAAACACATGAATGATTTGGCCTTGGAGATCTTTGGGCCCACCATCCGCACAATGTGGAACAAGCAGCCAAAATATTTAAAGGATGATCTCACTAATCGCTTGGTTATTCTGTTCAAAAAAGATACCTTTGATACATCGAAGGTACTACAAAAGGCTGGAAAACATCTAAAGATTGTCCGAGACCAATATAGGGTTCACCTAGAAAAGAACCCTAGGTATGAGTGCCCTCCAATGATTCCATCTATGGAGTGGAAAGCCCTGGTGAATGATGGAAAACAGAAGGGCCTGAGAAAATCAGGAAAGATACCACCAGTTAGAACAGGGAGGTATGCAATTCATTCCAAAATGTACTGGTAAGGCTTATTATTACTAGTTTTTATATCAATTTTGGTACATAGACAAATGTATTTAAAAACTTAATTAGGCTGTCAGACACATATAAGGCCACAAAGGCAAGAATTGAAAAAATTGGCCAACACAAGCTTGGGCCTAGTGGTTACTCCAACTTGGCGACCCGATATGTAAGTATCACAAAACCTGAATCTGCATCCAAATATCATACAGATTATTATTTTTGTTGTGTTCTAACAAAAGGCTTTAAAATTAATGACATCATGCAAATATGAAGGCCAACCTGTTCAAAGAATTGCCCAGTGCAGATTACATGAAGCTTGGCTTCGAACATGGCTTTGATGCCGTTGTTGAACACTATAGAAGCTTGTCTGTGAATACTACACAATCTTCTGTTGATCCATCTGGTGCCCATGTATGTGAAAACTATATAGTTTAATGATAATTTATTAATACTTATGCAATTTGTTCCTTATAAATAAACTAACGTAAATTATTTATTCCTTTTTGTGCAGGAAAGTAACGATCCTGTTCATGTTGAGGATGAAGTACATGACCAACCAAACGAAGATCATGCTTCTCATCCTGGTAATGAATTTATTAATGTGCTACTGTTTTTTATAGACCATTGTAGATGATGAACATTAATTCTAATTCTACACAATTCAACTACAAAGCATGTAGCTGCATATCATAACTCGCAACAGGTTGGGCCAGTACGAGATAATGTTGAACATGTTTTTGTGCACATGGCATGTAAAAACACACATTTGTAACGTTTTTTTAATGAATTACTCGTATTTATCAAAATATAAATATATTAAGGAAAAATTTTGATATTATTGCAGAAATTCATCGCCCCTCGCCTGAAGTTCAACCTTGCGAGCAGACTAGTAGGGATACCGATGATCAAATTTCCGAAGATGTGACTTTAACTAAATATTTAAAGAGAAGAAAAGTAAAAAGGAAGTGAAAAAACAAATTTTGAGTAATTCTCATTTATAAAAAAAAAAATTAATGCTTTTTCCTCTGTTTTATGAATGAATACTTTACTGAATTGTTTACTGATCTTTTTTTTCTGCCATTGACTAAATTAATGTCTTAAAGAATGAGCTAATGAATGGTTTTTTCAGCTGTTGAATGATTGAACGGTTTAATGAATGTTATAAAGAATGATTTAATGAAAGCATTTTTCACTATTGAGTGAAATAATTTTCATTGTGAAATAGTGAAATAAATTGTTATTTGCAAGTATAGGCATTGGATTTGGGTAGTTGAGAGTGATGTGAGGGGGGGAATGGGCCATAAGAACTTCCACCTTCACGTGGTTGGTCTTGTTTAGTAGAGAATATTAAATTATTCTAGAAAGAGAGAGGAGCTCAATGAATGGTAAGGAAGAATACATTAAAAAACATCTATTTATATATTTTTACAGTGTAATTTTCACTATTGCTATTTGACTCCTCCATTGGAACTTGTTATAAATAGTGTTGAGAAACATTTCCATAGTTAAGAGGCAAGAAATGGAGTTTTGATTAGATCGATGGCCTTATATACATAGTATTTTTGGCTATCCATGTTTTATCAGGTGATGTATTTTTACTAATTATAATTTTTTTCTTACATAATTTATGTTAGATCATTATATTTTAAATTCCTTGATTAGATTAAGCAATTGAGTGTCATTTAATGTTGTTTGAGGATTTTAAAGAACTCAGTTACTGTTGCTTGAGGATTTTAAAGAACTTAGTTACTTGAATTGAATTAGTAAATGATAGATGTTATATAACATGTTTATATAAATGGTTGGGCATGATAGCTTCGGAGATAGATTATTTGAATACTTGGTCAATTGTAGCCGGATGCATTTATTTTTGCAACACACTCATGTCTTCATTTTATGTTTTCAAGATGCTTTTGAACAAAGAATGGCTTGTTTCTACATCATAAGTCCACATTCAACAACCTTTGCAGCAACAGTTTTTATATACCAAAAAACTAGCATTCATTCTTTACTTGTTTATGGATTTTGCAATCCTACAAATGCAAGATGTGGACAATGGTACACTGTTAAAGTGGACTCTTCAAAGGTTACCTTGGAAAATAGGAAAGATCTTCTTCAACGAGCCGAAGTTTGTGTGCGTGCTTTTGATATAGAGACAACCAAGCTTCCTTTGAAGTTCCCTGATGTTGAATATGACATGATAATGATGATTTCACACATGGTGGATGGGAAAGGCTATATTATTAAAAATAGAGAGGTAAAAAAACTTGGCATTGTTTTATGCCCATTGGTCAGCCTATCCTTTGTTTTGGGATTTCATTCATCTATGTTTTGGGATTTTTATTGTTTGTGGATTGGTGTTGCATTGATTGTTATGCACATCGTTTCTCTTCTTTAGTTTTCCAATTCCTTTTCATTTGTTTCCTGAGTGTGTAGGGGTGGGGCATTGAAGACTTGGAGTACACTCCAAAACCAGAATTTGAAGGAAATTTCAAACTAGCAAATGTGCCAAATGAGGTATATTTTCCATTTACTATTTACCCTAAGACTATAATTCTGAAAACAAGTATTGATCCCCTGGAATTTTGCTATGTTTTCCAGACAGACCTTCTTAGGAAGTGGTTCAATCACATGCAAGAATTGAATCCTGAGATTTATGTCACGTATAATGGAGATTTATTTGATTGACCTATCGTCGAACAACATGTTAAGCACCATGGAATGAAAATGAGTGGTGTATGTTAATTTTCTTATCTAATATAATGGCATCTTATGCTTGCTAACTGTTGCTGGATTTTCGCTCAATTCTATGTTTAATTGGAAAAGGAGTTTATTATTTAGTGTATTACAATGAATGTATTGATCCACAAAGTGGACATTTCAGGGCCCCAATGTATACTTTGTTCTTGAATCCTTTAGAAGTTTTTCTCTACCTCTTAAAACTCCTGCATTGTTTTGCAACCAAGGATAGGTTTTTGACCATCATTATAAATTTTGACCCCTCTATTATCTAGCCACTTCATTTAGCAAGAACAATCTGTGCTTACCTTGGTTGTTTGGAATTTGCAAGAATGAAGTTAAATATCTACTGTACATTATTAATAATGATTTAAGGTAACATACTCTGTTGTTTATTTATCTCTTTGCTATATGAAGTGGTTATATATTTGTAGGATTCAATCTTATTCTATATCCCTTCCTTGAGCAAAGCTAGACTATTCTAAAAGTATTGAATGCCTCTTGGTCCGCTAGTTTATTTCTGTTATTTTTTTTATCTTAGTGGTTTCCTTTGGTCCCCTCTTATTAGAGACTCTATAGGTTCAGTGTCCTCCATCATCAATTATTAAGATTGGGGATGTAAAGCACTCTTTGCATGAGAGCTCTTTCTTATACAGGGAGAAACTTATGTAGATACTTATACAATTAGCACAATGCATATGAAGGATAAACAAAATTCTTTAGACCCATTTCATCTTAATCATGTCATAAAAATCCACCCTTTAGAACTTTAGTCAGGGATACAGACAGTGTATGGGGACTGCTTCATTCCACTTTCCAACTAATAGTCTCACCCAGAGAAGCACTACATTGTGTTCAACTAGGAAAACTTGATTGCAAGCAACCTTTCTCCAACTCTCTTGAAAGCCAAGTCACATAGGCCATTTCTAAGTGGGTAAATTGGAACATGCAAGCATGGGATTACATGACCTTTGTACATGTGGTTCACACTAACTGAGTTACTTGGAGAAGTGTGTAGGAAGAAGTTGTGTTGTAATCACCTACCCTTAGGACATGTAATGTCTCTAGTTAAGGAACATTCTCTTAAAGTGTTCATGGATTGGTTAGATTGGACTTTTTCTTGTTAAGTGGTCCACTTGTAGACCTAGTATAGGGTTTGCTTGTAATTACTCTCTTCCTTATTCCATAAATAGAAAGGAGGGTGCTTCTCTTGAGGATATTGGGTTTTCTATTTTGCGAAAAGTAAAGTTAAGAGTAAAGTAGTTGTGATAACTATATGTGCAAGGATGAAATATATACTTGACATAGAATCCTCTTGTTTGCTACCACACTTCCTTCATTGGTCAAATTCTAGGCTGAAACCATGTGGCCATAAGTGAAATCTTTGGATTTTTTTTTAAATCCATCAACAAGTGTTGCTTTTTCGACGTTATTTCGACAGTCAGGGAAACCTATCTGACAGCCGTGTCATGAGTCTGATGCTTTCGCCCGTCGGACGACCGATGGTTAAAGTGTCAAACTGTGTCGAAAGGCTAACTCTTCTAGTGTCGGAGTGCGTCGGCTTTCCGACAGTGTCTAGATTAAAAACCGACGATACCACCATTACTCTGACACGTCTGTCCGATGGTTTATATAATTTTGGTTGGCACTTCGAAAGGAAAAACAGTAGAATATGCGACACAATGGTCTTTCAGATCTTCGACCCACATTAGTAGGCTGTCGAAGATCTGACATTACGCCACCGATGCCAAAAAAAGTGCATGTGTTGAAAATGTGATAGAGAAGTGTCGAATTTCAGACATGCAAGGTGTTGGATTTTGGGTTGAAATTTTGTTGTGTACCCTTGTTGGGTCTCACACACAACAAGTTATTTACAAATTTTTCAGCATGAGAAATTTACAACAACAAAAAGCAATCAACTTTGAAAATAAGCTACCCATTTCTGAGTGAACCGGGATAAAGAATTTCCCTTCTTATTTCAATTTTATTCATGAATTTCCTCTTGGACTACTAGATATTTATCAACTCTTTCATCAGCTACCTTTGTCCTTATGGGATCTCACACAACTTTTCTCCAATTATTTGCAGGGGAAGGGATAACTTTTGTTCCCTGATTTGGATGACGTTGCAGGTGAAGTTTATAACACTTCTTTACCCGATATCCACTCAGTTCACAATGAGTGTAATATTTCTTCTTTCCACTCTCCTTCTTATGTCAAGGAGGATGATGTTTCTGTCATGTTACCTTCATGGTTTCCATTTTTTTCTTCTAACAAAGACACTCTCTTCCAACATTTGGTAACACAATAGTTATTCAATCCAAAAAATGTGCATGGATATGCATACCATAAATTATGTTTCTCAAAGCCATACTTCTTGTAATCAAAGAAGATGTTGGAATACTTATCTTTGTTATACCTTGGATGGTTGTCCTTGGTACATATCTGGTGACAAGAAATAGACTCGACTCTTTTAGGATGTTCATCTCTCTCTAGAGATCATTTGCAATATTTTAAGTTGTTTCTACCCTGAATGAGAGATTCTAGTATTCTTGATTTCAGCTTATGCTCACTCTTATCATGGAGTGATGTATCACTTTCTGGTCCTAGTAGTTTCTGAAGAGATACTAGCCTAAGGTATTCTTTTGAACATCTGCTTGCTTCAACTTCTTTGGAACATTCTCTGGTTTCCCCTTTGTCATATCCCAAACCTACATAGAGAGGTGTTTCCTCGACCTCTATGGGATTGGTCATCCCTTGGCCATTAATGCTAAGTCATCTTCCATCAAATCCCATCTTGTTTACAATTTTAAAACTAATG
Organism: Pseudotsuga menziesii; assembly: GCA_001517045.1. Taxonomy (NCBI): domain Eukaryota; kingdom Viridiplantae; phylum Streptophyta; class Pinopsida; order Pinales; family Pinaceae; genus Pseudotsuga; species Pseudotsuga menziesii. The sequence goes on from LPNX011144315.1 coordinate 142,723, forward strand.
TTTCTCAAATGATCCAAAAGAAGCACACACATCTTGATAGGGTGAAAGAGAACATGATGAACATGATGAATTACATATAGTGTATCCCTCAGTCATATGTTATGCATCTTTGATAGAATTTTGTCTCTCTTGCAAAATAGACTCTTCATTTTTCTAAACTTCATCATTGTTCTAAGACTTTGCCAACATATTGTCCTTATATTATAACTCAAGTTGCATTGGTTGAAATCTCTCTTGCAAATCTTGAAGTATATTTTTCAATCCTTACTTCTCTTCCTCTGATATCTGTAACAATTTCCTCAAGTATTTTTTGCCTGAATTGTCTGATTGATTTCTTCAAGTGCATGAATTCATACCTGCTTCGTGGATGCTTCCCCTCATTTTTATTTTCCAATAAAGAAAACTAGAATTTGAAAATATGATAATCTAACACAAATACGTTAATAAACCTTTCAAACAATAACTTGAACCATCCTCAAGCCAAATAAAAGGGTGTCAGGTACAACCGATCATGCACCCAATGATTACAATTTTCAACAAGGCTTAGTCATAACAATGTCTCACACTCAATAGTGGATACAAGACCATTCAATGTTGCAAAAAGCACATGTTTGTCACTCTCATCAATTCTAAGAGTAGAAACAAAAGCCTTTACAATGTTTCCGGGCTAAATGGAAATTACATCAAATTTTAAGGAAATATCTAAAATGTAAAAAGAAATATAAAAACTTTGCTTTACCAAAAAATAGTTCAATGTCCATTTGCTAGAGCATTAGTCATTTCGATTGAACCCCAATCCAATCCATCACCTTTATAACATTAGGCCTTCATCTACTTCTACCACCACATATATGTATAAAAGTAACAAATCCTACCATTTTCTTCAACAACAAAACCTTAACGTTATGACTATGAATTTTGTGATTCAACTTGTCGATTGCAACTTCTGCAATTCTTTCACAAACATGCCCTAAGAATAGAAGGAGTGGCTCATGCCAAGGCATTATCCATTACTAGTTTACTCATAGAATAGGTGAGCCAATTTAGTGTATGAAGGTATGTACCTCTTCTTCAAAAAACACTCTTCATGCAGAACATACAATATTTAACAATTAAAAACAAATATACATGTTGCACATGAGTCAATTCTTCAGTGTATGGACTTCAAAGCTGCATGTAGATCTTTTAGGCATATTGTGCCTATGGTCCACATGTATCTACAAGTCAACAAAAAACTAATTTTCAATCACAGAAGTGTATGATAGAGTTGGATGCTCCTACATCAAATGCATAGGCAAAATTCTCTTGATCATGGACTCCTAACCATTCCTCTTGGCCTGCACTAGTTTTCTTGAGGCATGTTGCATGTTCTTGCATCTCCTTAACAAAAATTGTGACAACTTTCAAATACTCAATTAACATAGATGGATATTCCATATGAATGCACAGACCTTCGGTTTTTCCTAATGCCACCAACTTCACCAAAACGTGTGCAAAGGCCTCCTAACATGAATTTATTCTTCAAGCACAGCCTACCGATCCAAGGCTTTAATACCAACTTTATCCAAAAAGGGAATCAATAAATTGATTCAGTTATCAGGCCATTGCAAACACTTAATTAATTTTTCAAATTCCCATAATTAACATGAAATTTGGAAATTATAATTCATATATACAACATATCATAACTAGAATTAAACCATTCAACACATAAACATATATGCAAACCAGATTTTATATCAGAGTTCATTAGAACCCATGACTACATATTTGGGCTCCATAAATCCTCGAACAATTCATTAAATGTATCACAATTGCATCAACTTTGCAACTATGTCTGTCAATTACAAATACAAATAGCTCCAATGTCATTTTTACATTTTCCAAAGAACTTGTTTGGCACACAATATGAGAAACTGTCACCTATGCATCTTGGATCCACCTCAAAATCTTGTTTTTAAATGCATTGGAAATTGTTAAGTTTGTTTCTATCAGTGTGATTCTAAACATTGAACTGTCCATTTTACTTAACAATTTCCAATACATTTAAATAAATACAACTATTTGACAATTTGAGTGCTCAATATTTACATCCATTGAGAGAGGAGAATAGTCAGGTTCCCACCACTGCATAGACATCCATTCCTGAGAAACAAAAGACATAAAGACATGCAATTGTCTTATCCTTACATTATAATTTATTTATAAAGTGTACATTTCAATGCACATGTCTAAGTATTTCTCTAATGTATGAATTCATGTTTTTTATATAGTTATCACTTGGAGATCCCTCGACTTAGGACTTGAGAAGAGTAGACAATTTTGAATTGGATATGGCAGCATTTCACGCAGAGGTAACTATTTAAAAATTTGTACATGTTAATTCATGCATTTAATAACATATTCAAGCATATAACATCTAACTATTTGAAATAGATGGTTTCCCATACCCATTGTCAGTAGCCAAGATTGATCCCTCGAGTTCAGTTGTTGATGTTATTGAGATGTATGTTCGTCTAATGGAATTTCCTCCTACGCAAAGAGGCAAATATCCTAGCCCATAGTTAAGATTTATGATAGGACATATTCATCTAGTATATATTACTCGATTAATGAGTTCAAGTGTTTTATCCAATTCAGTCAATGTTTTTCATAATTGGTGTATAAAATGATTGGTTATTGGTAATTTTTATAAACATCTTGATAAGGGAAAGGAGATCCTTGAGGAGGATGTCATTACAGTCACCCATACCTCATATTAACACGGTGATTGTTTGATATAAATTAGTGATTAGTAAGTGATGCCTGAGCTTAAAAAATAGGTACGTTGGGTCTATCTAACGGACTAACAGCAAAGTCAACCATTGACTTCGCTGTAGGTCCATTGGATGGACCGAACGTACATGTTTGTTAAGGATGGCCGTAAGTGATTTTTTGAAATTGAGCAAATGACGAATCACTTAAATTGTTCTTTGACTTGCAAACTCTAGAGATGAATACAGATCCTAGATGTATGCATGCTCGACCTATGTCATGGGAAAAAAAGGAAGATTTATTTTGGATCCTAGATATACTTATGAGCGGCACATGCCTGAGCATGTTTTTTGTATTCTAAAATAGTGACCTAGCATGTATATTTTATCATGACAGATGCATGCCATATGCATATAATGTACTTAAAGTATTTCTACTATATATAAAATCCACATTGATGTTTAGTATTTGTGCAAGTATTGTTTATTCTGTATTTCGACACTACTTTGATGTTGTATTTTAAAGCATTTCAGTGACACACATGGCATCTTGTATCTTGTGATAACCCCAAAATGCTTTATTTATGGTTCAAAAAACTCACATCTATGTATTGTGTTTGTCTCTTAGCTTTGGTTGTGTTCCTAAAATGTGGTTGGTGCCATATTGGACTATTATATTTTTTAATTTCAATGGATTTGAATGTAAGTGGCGCATGGCTCAGATTAGAAGTCAACAACTTTGTGATTGTTAGGTCCCAATTTTGACACTATGATATAACACAATTAGCTAGCAAATGAAAATAGTCACACACAAAAGTGAAGAATTAAAATACAAAAAGAGATTGATAGTGTACCAAATTGTGGTGGTTGACAGTTTGAACTGAGGTGGGGATAGGTGGCGTGTTAAATGGGATTTGTAAAATCAAAAGCATAAATTGACAAAATACAATTAAAAATGCTTTGACTAATGCATTATACACAACATTAAGTTTTGTCATGGGCATTTTTTTAGGTTTGCATATGGTAAAAAAATGGGTTAAATCAACTACGGAAATAAAGAGCGTGCATTTGGATGATCACTTGTCATTTATGATTGAAAATTGTATGTGATACATGATACATGGTTCATGGTTTAATTGAAAATATCATTGCATTACATTCTTGTGATTTATATGGATTATGTGTTACTTGGTTATGGTAATACATATGTTCCATTATAAGATTTATGGTTAGGAATTAATGTTTTGTGATTTTTTTTCAGAAAAAAAAAAAAAAAAAAGCATGTCCTTGATATTCATTAGAATCAAAGGGCGTCTATTGGGCCTGCCCAAAATATGGGCTACAGTCATAGAAGTGGTTCTAATAAGTGGCATACTGCCTAACATCAAGAAGAGTCTCAACTCAACAATGCTGCAAGGGTGAGGGCCCAATGCTAATCCAACAAAACAAAATACCCATCAGTATATGCTGTCAGTCAAACCCATATCTACCATAAACAAAATGAGCACAGAGCAGCAGTCTAAAGGAGCCTACTCCAAACATAAACATGTTGAAATAATGTAACTTCGAAGAATATTCTATATGTATCTTTTGTGGTCCCCGATGGTCCTACCGGGAGAACCACTTGTATTACTTTGTACCTCGATGCTTATAATCGAAAGAACTAATAAGAGCCATGAGATAGTCCCCTCTAATTGTAAAGGTGGGTCATTAGCACCCCAGTGTAGTTACTTGAGCCTACATGTGTAACTCGAGCCTACATGATTTAACTCGAGCCTACATATCGAATGAGTTAGTTAAAGTGAATGGATGAATATAAATAGAGGTGTGGTGCTCCTCATTTGAGACACACACTGTCACTTGTATAGTGCATTAGTGGAGAAGAGAAGAGTAGCGGGAGAAGGAGGAGGATCAGGCTCTGATCTCCTTGCTGGTTTTATCTTTTACCTTTTTGGGGCATCTATATTGAGGAAGATTTTGCTGGGTTTTTCCCTTTAGGGTTTTCCCAAGATAAATCTATGTTGTTCTTGTGATGTTGTTTCTTTTAGTGATGTTGTTTATATGCTTTTGTTATGAAAATGAAATGAAATACTGATATCCTAGATAAACATATGAAAATTTAAGATGGTATCAGAGCTAACCTGAACAGGACAACTTTCACAAGGAAAAATAGCCCTCTCTCTCTCCCTGGAAGAAATTAGGGCTTCTTGCAGAAGAAGAATTTTTGAGTGAGCCTAGCATAGGATTTCTCTCCTCATGAAAATCGAATTTTAGAGACCTGGATCGAGATTTTTGGTTGGGTGAAACTCCGGGAAAGTCAAACCCTAGTTTGACCCCGAGCCAGAAAAACCCTAAATACTAAAACTACTAAGTTTTGGTACATTCGCTATATCCTGATATTGGAGAAGTTTCAGGAGCTGAAAATTGCATAGGCCGAATATAAAATCCTGATGGACATTGTATCCAAAATTTAGCTTCAGATTCACTATATTGTGGGAGATATGATCCCTCCAAGTTATGGTTCCAGCCTCTTCTAGAATTCATTACTAAACAGGACACCTACAGAAAATTCCTATAGCTTGGGATACCTAGGTCCAAATGGAATTCCTAAAGATGTTCCAAAAATAGCACAGAATCTACTTTCTATGGTTTGAATAGTAGACTCAGAAGATGAGCTAGTGACACGTGGCATGCCATATAACTTCACTATTCTGAACAGTCCTGTAACAGGTCACCCTGGGAAAATGATCATAAATACCAATTGGAGAAACCAATTATGATGAAACCTATGGTGTTGTTTCAGGAACATGTGAGGTTACCTCAGTGCGAAATTTCAGACATAAAGCAGCATTAATTTCGTAGATATCATAGAAACAGTGACAAGAATTTCTGCAGAAGAAATTAGAAAATTAGGCTTCCTGTTCCGGGAGCTTCCCTCCACTGTTTTCAGAAAAGGAGTACATTGGACAGCTCCATTTGAATATATCTATCTTTCTATCCAATCATATCTGAAATATTCCAAGTTTTGAAAAATTAGGGTTTCTCTGACAAGCCCTAGATCAGCCAGCTCTGGAAGCGGGACAGACACCTCAAATCGGTAAGATCTAATCTTTTGCTATTTGCATTTGAGGTTCTCATTTCAAAGTGATATATCACATCAGCTTGATGATAAGCTTGGTAAAGTTAACAACTTCCAAGCATGGAAGTATTTGATCTCTCTAAAGAAAATGACTTGGACACCTACATGAGTAGAGAGGTTCTAGTTCCATATGAAGATGAGGCTCAAAGCCTTACACAAGAAGAACTTGATCAGGGCCAAGAAGATCATTGTTGATTCAATCATGAATCAACTTATACCACAAGTGTCTTCCCTAAAGGCACCGAAGATGTTTGATTCCTTGATCAAGCTATTTGAAGATAAGAACTTAAATCAGAAGATGGCTTTGAGAAAACAGTTGAAGAATGTGAAGATCCAGAATGTAGAACAACTTGAACCGGTAGAAGAAGAAGTATGCAGAAGTGGTGATAGCCACCTTGAATGGCCTCCCAAGATCATGGGATTCATTCATGTGAAGAATGTATGCCAGAAGTAAGTGATTACTTTCAGCTCGACTAATAAGAAGAGAAGAAGAAGATGGGAGCAATTCATGATCAAGCTCTCACCATTCAAAGAATATCCCTCAAGCGATGAGGAATATGAAAAACTCAATTCTTGAAGAACCTCTTATCCATCTTATCATTTGGATAAGAAATGATGATTTCATGAATGAAGAAGATGATAAAGCAGAATGATCAAGATGGAATCTACCCACGAAACAAATAAAAGATAAGTATTCAATTTCCATTTCATGATATTGTTTTGTTATACATTTGATTGTATTCAATTGATGTGTTATGCATGATAGATTGTTTACATTAAAACTACTAATACGCATGTGATGGGTAAGTATCTCATGGCACTATACAACTCTCCAGTGCTACTTATCAAACCTCTTTGCTGACATATTGGATTAGTACACAATCTCAATGATGTCATGGTAGAGATGGAAGGCATCTAGAAAGTTTCTGTGAGATATGGATGAATGTTGTATTGGCTAAATAGTTGCATGATGCATAAGAATTTGTCATTATGCATATGTTTTATGAAATAGTTCTAACCATGCAACTGGTGCATTTGAATTGTAGGAAAGGTCCTATACAACCTCCTACAAGAAAAGAAGGACGATACTTGTTCCGAAGAACAAGTGATGACAATTCAATAAACATGAATCTGAAGGTCCCAGGGTCAGAGACACCATGACGAAAGAAAGAGCTTCAGAGAGCGGTAGATCCACCTCAAAGGATGAACACCACCTTGGGTATGAGAGATAACTCAAGATGAAGAAAAGAATGCTATGAAAGAAACTATGATAAAAGAATAATAGTTGATCATGGGGAATGATGTATACGATATGATTTCTAGACATAAAGGGAAGTACATAGTATCCTCCATATGGATCTACAAGAACAAGTG
>LPNX011144315.1:150194-181929 GCA_001517045.1 Pseudotsuga menziesii
ACGAAAGTATCAAGAAGTATAAAGCAATATTTGTGGCCAGAGGTTTCTTTCAGAAAGAGGGAATTAATTCTGAAGAGACACTTACTCCAGGAAGCAAGGTACACTTCCTTCAGAACTATCATGGTAGTTTCTTCCATGGTGAAGTAAAGACAAGACTTCCTTAATGGTATGATTGAGAAAGAGTCTTACATCGAATAGTCACAAGGATTTGAAGTTGAAGCCAGATGGAATCACGTATGCAAGTTGAAGAAGGCCCTCTATGGCCTGAAGCAAGCTCCCAGAGCTTGGTACGGAAGAATAGATAGTTTCTTGTCAAGCATGGGATTTACCAAGAGTAAATATGATCCTAACCTTTATCTCAAGGTTGTAGAAGATGAACTTGTCATCCTGTTATTATATGAGAAATAGGTCATGGAAAGCAAGAAGAAACTAGCAGAAGAATTTGAGATGAAAGACCTTGGGTTAATGCATTATTTCCTAGGTATGGAAGTATGGCAAAGTTCAGAAGAAATATTTCTCAGCCAGGGAAAGTATGCGGTAGAGATATTGAAGAGATTCAATATGTTGGAATGCAAAGTCATGGCCACACATATGGAATCCAACCTGAAGCTGTTAGATGATGACTCATCAGAGTTAGTAGATATGACTCATTACAGACATATCATTGGGTCATTGATGTACTTAATAAATACCAGACCAAACATTTGTTTTGTCGTGAACACCTTAAGTCAATATCTTGTTCAACCAAGACGGGTTCACCTAGTAACTGCAAAACATGTGATGAGATATCTGAAAGGGACTATAGACTTTGGTTTATATTATGATTGTATCCATGAGTATAGATTATATGGATACACAGATGCAGATTGGGTTAGAAGTATCTCAGACAGGAAAAGAACATTAAGTAGATGCTTTTGTTTGGGGTCTAATATGAGTTCATGGTTTAGCAAGAAACAGTCCAGTGTTTCTCGTTGCATGGTTGAAGCAGAATACATAGCAGATTGCTCTGCTAAGTTGTGAATCCATATGGCTTCAGAAGCTAATATCAGGTCTCTTTGAACTGAAGATGGATACTACATTGATTCTATGTGATAACGAGAGTTGTGATAACAGAGAACCATGTGTTCCGTCGTAACACATAGAAATCCGGTATTTCTACATTCAAGATAAAGATGCAGATGATGATGTTTCAGTATTTACATACTGTAGGTACAGATGATGGTGATTCAGTATTTCTCTACTGAATATAGAGATGATGATGTTTCAGTATTCCCATACTGAAGATATAGATGATGATAATTTCTGATATAGATGATGTTTCAGTATTTACATACTGTAGATGTAGATGATGGTGACCTGATGATGCTTTCAGTACTCACATACTGGAGATACAGATGGTGATAGTTCAGTATTCACATACTGAAGATGTAGATGAAGATGGTTTAGATGATGATGTGTTGACAAAGCCTATGTCTCAGGTAAATTTCGAACACTTTCGAGACAAGCTTGGTATGGTTCAGAAAGACCTTCCCAGAAAGGGGGAGTAGTGATTTTGCAGTGGGATTGTATAATCCTTGGACACTTGCCCTAAAGTGATCTAGAGACCTCGGTCTTCAAAAATGAAGTGGTATTGTATCATCCCTGGGCACTTGCCCTAAAGTGATCTGGAGACCTCGATCTTCGAGAAAGAAGAGGGATTGTATCATCCTAGGACATATGTCCAAAAGTGATCTGGTGACTTCGGTCATCGAGAATGTGGTAGGATTGTATCATCCTTGAACTTCGGTTCAGAACGGATCTGATGTAACTTTGGTCATCGAGAATGTGGTAGGATTGTATCATCCTTGAACTTCGGTTCAGAACGAATCCGGTGTAACTTTGGTTATCGAGAATGTGGTAGGATTGTACCATCCTTGAACTTCGGTTCAGAACAGATCCGGTGTAACTTTGGTCAACGAGAATGTGGTAGGATTGTATCATCCTTGAACTTTGGTTCAGAATGGATCCGGTGTAACTTTGATCATCGAGAATGTGGCAGGATTGTATCATCCTTGAACTTTAGTTCAAAATGGATCCGGTGTAACTTCGGTCATCGAGAATGTGGCAGGATTGTATCATCCTTGAACTTCAGTTCAGAACGGATCCGATGTAACTTCGATCATCGAGAATGTGGCAGGATTGTATCATCCTTGAACTTCGGTTCAAAATGGATCCGGTGTAACTTCGGTCATCGAGAATGTGGTAGGATTGTATCATCCTTGAACTTCAGTTCAGAATGGATCCGGTGTAACTTCGGTCATCGAGAATGTGGCAGGATTGTATCATCCTTGAACTTCGGTTCAGAACGGATTCAGTGTAACTTCAGTCATCGAAAATGTGGCAGGATTGTATCATCCTTGAACTTTGGTTCAAAACAGATCCGGTGTAACTTTGGTCATCGAGAATGTGGCAGGATTGCATCATCCTTGAACCTTAGTTCAGAACATATTTGGTGACCTCGGTTGTCGAGAATGTGATAGGATTGCATCATTCTCGGATTTTGAGTCCAAAAGAGATCCGAAGACTTCTTTGTCTTTGTATTGTGGGCTGCTGCTGATGATGATGATGTTTCTAATCGAAATATTAGAGCATGATGATGATGATGATGTTTCTGATCGAAAGATCATATGTTGCTGATGATGATGATGTTCTCTGATCGAAAGATCAGAAGTTGCTAATGATGATGATGATCTCTGATTGAAAGATCATAATATGATGATGTTGTTGCTAATGATGATGATGTTCTTTGATCGAAAGATCAGAATATGATGATGATGATGTTTCTCTGATCGAAAGATCAGAAATTGCTGATGATGATGATGTTCTCTGATTGAAAGATTAGAATATGATGATGGTGCTATTGCTGACGATGATGATGTTCTTTGATCGAAAGATCAGAATATGATGATGATGATGTTTCTATGATCAAAAGATCAGAAATTGTTGCTGATGATGATGTTCTCTGATTGAAAGATTAGAATATGATGATGATGGTGTTGCTGACAATGATGATGTTCTCTGATCGAAAGATCAGAATATGATGATGATGATGTTTCTCTGATCGAAAGATCAGAAGTTGATGATGATGATGTTCTCTAATTGAAAGATCAGAATATGATGATGATGATGTTTTCTAATTGGAAAATTAGAAGTTGCTTATGATTATGATGTTGCTGATGATGATGATGTTTTCTGATCGAAAGATCAGAATGCGATGATGATGATGTTTTTGATCAAAAGATCATAATGTGATGATGATGAGATCCTGATGATGATGATGCCGTATTATCAAAGTATGATGATGGTGACGTACTGATCGAAAGATCAGAATATGATGATGAGTTGATGTTAGAGTATGATGATGTTCAGTTGATGATGTTTTTGATCGAAAGATCAGAGGCTGATGATAATGATGAGTCTGATTGAAAGATCAGAGTGTGATGATGATGATATTTTGATGCTGATATTTTGATGATGATGATGTTTTGATGATGTTTCTGATTGAAAGATCAGAGTATGATGATGATGTTGTTGCTGATTGAAAGGCCAAAGTGCTGAAGAAGATGTTGCTGATCGAACGGTCAAAGTGTTGAAGATGATGTTGCTAATCGAAAGTTCAAAGTGTTGAAGATGATGTTGCTGATCGAAAGGTCAAAGTGCTGAAGATGTTACTTATCGAAAGGTCAAAGTGCTGAAGATGTTGCTGCTGATTGAAGAATCAAGATGCTGAAGATGTTGCTGATCGAAGCAGTGAAAGTACTGATGATGCTAAAGACTAAAGATTGAAGATGAAGACTACATGATGTTGAAAAGCTTCCAATGATTTATAGATGTATCACCCTGATGATGTTGATGTTGTCCTCTATCTCTCTCCTACTATTGTTGTTGTTGATGTTGTTGTAGAATACCCTCCTCGTTAAGGGGGAGTGTTGAAATATTGTAACTTCGAAGAATATTCTATATGTATCTCTTTTGGTCCCCGATGGTCCTATCGGGAGAACCACTTGTATTACTTTGTACCTCGATGCTTCTAATCGGAAGAAATAATAAGAGTCATGAGGTAGTCCCCTCTAATTATAAAGGTGGGTCATTAGCACCCCAGTGTGGTTACTTGAGCCTACATGTGTAACTCGAGCCTACATGTCGAATGAGTTAGTTAAAGTGAACGGATGAATATAAATAGAGGTGTGGTGCTCCTCATTTGAGACACACACTCTCACTTGTATAGCGCATTAGTGGAGAAGAGAAGAGTAGCGGGAGAAGGAGGAGGATCAGGCTGTGATCTCCTTGCTGGTTTTATATTTTACCTTTTTGGGGCATCTATATTGAGGAAGCTTTTGTTGGTTTTTTCCCTTTAGGGTTTTCCCAGGATAAATCTGTGTTGTTCTTGTGATGTTGTTTCTTTCAGTGATCCTGTTTATATGCTTTTGTTATGAAAATGAAATGAAATACTGATGTCCTAGCTAAGCATATGAAAATTTAACAAAACAAGAATGGGTACAAAGTGTAATAGGGAGAGCATGCCCTGGCACCAGTTCAAATGAGCTTGAAAGTGTCTTGTGAGGTCAAATGACCATAAAAAAATTCAGAGTATGAGCCAAATCCGGGAGCCAAAGAAAGAGAAATTTTAGAAAGACGATCGGCTTGCTGATTGTGTTCATAGTAGATATGGTAGAATGACAGCTCTAGAAAGTGAGCAGAGCTTTCTAGTCTCCCTACACCAGTAATGAAGTTCAGGGGGAGAAAGGGTAGCATTACCCTTTTCCCGGTTGATGATAACTGGGGAGTCACCAAAAACCTTGAGTGTGGGAATCCCCATCATTTGGGTGGTAAGCAAAAGGGCCCAAAGCCCAACCAATCCTACTTTTGTGTTGGTGCACAGTCCCACCCCCACAGCAAACTCGAAGGAATGTGACTCATTCAAGTACAGGCAAAAACCTACTCCTCCAATATTTTTTGTTGATGCTCCATCAAAGAAACCACAAGGATATACAAGTGTAGGGCCAAGTCCCAATACTCTTGCTTTTTTTCCCTTCTTTGCTGGAGGAAAATACATCTATGAGAGATAAATGACCTGCTGAATCATACTGAGGACAGGAAACTTTTTCCCTTCAAAGATACAGTAATTTCTTGCTTTCCATAAAACTCACATGGTGTGGAAGGGAAGAAATCAGCATACAGAGTGCTTAGAGTAGCTGACAGTCCATTTTTCCAGAAAATCACAGAGATTATCAAACTAGATGTACGGTGCAATATGATGCTGATCACTCAGAATAGTGAGTACGTTCTTCCATACTAGGCACTAAAAAAATAAATGTTGAGAACTGTCATCATTTTCACTACAGAGAGTGCAAATACTAGGCCCGATCCAACCCCTTTTCTGGAGGTTATCCTAGGTGAGCAATTTGTTCATTAATGCCAGCCAAACAAAACATCTTATCTCTCTGGGCAGAGTGCCATTTCAGAAGAGGTTGAGAAGTCTGCTACCAACCTGGGGATTTGATGATTGGACAATGGAATCATATACCAAGTTTGCAGTAACGGATCCATCCTGGTTATTGTGTGCCCAAATTAGAGAGTCCGATTGTGCAAAGAGATGAATACCACCCAAATCCAGACCAGTCGTAAAAGACTCCCAGGCTGTTTTCCACTCTCCAACAACTCAAAGACCCTCTGCAGTGTACCAGTAATGGTGAGTCCCAGAAAGGGTATTACGAGCTCAGGCAAGGGTGTTAATCTCCAGATCTTCTAAATATGCAAGAAGCCCAGTAGGAAGTGAGAACGAATTGGATGCACCAACTATAGGGTCAATGCCAAGAAGGATGTTATTACCATTGCCTACTTGCCAAGAGAGGTCACGACCTAGCCAAGGAAGGGTTTGCAGGAATCCCCTCCAAATAACAGAAACTCCACGAGATAGAAAGTTCTTCCCTCAGAGCCAATCAACAACCGGGATATTTTTGAAATACTTGTTTATTAGAACCTGATGCCATAAACCATGACTCTAAAGAACCATCCAAAAGTTCTTAAGTCTTAAAGCAATGCTGAACCAATGCAAATTCTTGATGCCCCACCCCCCATTCTTTTTTTCCAAGAGACGAGTTGCCAATTGGTCAGATGGTACCTGTTTTTATTTCCTGAGGAGCCCCATAAAAATGCAAAGGATATACTTTTGAGTTTATTTAAAACAGATACATGAATGGGGGCAAGTCCTAACCAATAGACTGGAATACTTGTCAGCACAACTTGTATTAATATTAGACGGCCTCCAAGTGAGCGAAGCTTGTGTGACAAGTGAAGAATTCTGTTTTCAAATTTCTGGATTAGCCAATACCAAGCATTGATCTTATACCCCAGAGGCTTGAGTTGATAGCCAAGGTATTTGAAACCGAAAGTAATTGGTTCCATTTTATAGGGAAGAATCCAAGCTATGTCAGTACCAATGTCCACATCAAGATTGTTGAAGAGAAAGCATGATTTATCCATACTAATGCACATCCTGGATGCCTTGCAGAAAGTACTTAAAATGACTTCAAAGGCCATCCACTCAGATAAGGTACCAGTGCCTAGCAGGATTACATCATCCACAAAGAGGAGATGTGTTAGGGCAAGAGAAGAAGACATTTTAATACCTTTGATGAGACCATGATCCCAGGCATCTGCAATCAAGATGCTAAGCCCTTCAAGAATGAGAATGAAGAGCAAGGGTGATAAGGAACAGCCTTGTCCGATACCACATGAGGCTTTAAAGAACTTCGAAGGAGTGCCATTGATAAGGACAACAAAATTTGCTGAAGAGAGACAAGCCATAATCCAGTTAACTACAAGGAGAGGAACCCCAATTTGAAGATAAAATTCAGCAGGCCAACCATCAGGACCGGGACTCCTATCTTTTTTGAAGGAATGAAGGGCACTTTCGAATTCAGATAGAGTAACAGGTCGTGTGAGACCAGGGGCATCCTCATGGGAGATCATATTAGGAAACAGCATGACAACACTATGCTGATCAAGCAAGTTGATTTGCTTGTCATCATTAAAGATATGGGAAAAATGACTCAGTCCCATCTCCTTAAGAGCATTCTCATCATCGACACTATTTCCATCCTCATCCATAAGAGACCAAATAGTATTCTGATTTCTTCTACTAGAATCCAAGGCATGAAAAAACTTAGTATTAGAGTCCCCATGGAGTGCCCACTTAGTACGACTTTTGAGCTGCCAGGTCAGAAGGATATGGTCCAACAGTTTTTTTTTCTTGGATCAGAGCAAAGACAGAGCTGACTGTTCATCCTGGGAGAGTATACCATAGACTGAGCCCGAGAGAATGGAACTAATGTCCAAATCTAACCTATGTGACTCAGTCTCCATGATGGAGCCCTTTTCCTTAAACCAACCCTTAACCTCATTTTTAAGAGAGCGGAGTTTGTGGATGAGGTGTTCACAATCAGAGCTAGAAGAAGGTGGGGACAATTTAGACCATCTCTTGATAACCCAGGTGATGAAATCAAGATCATTTAGCCAGGACCTATTAAACTTGAAGGGGATATTATAGGACCCTACCGTCTTATTCCACTCAAGGCAAATAGGATAGGAATGTTTTGTGATTTATCATGGGTATGTGTTACTTGGTTATGATAATACATATGTTTTGTTATATGATTGATGGTTAGGCATTAGTGTTTTGCATGTGCCATTACAAACTAAGGTTGTTCACCCATTGATGTTTATAGTTTTTTGGAACTTTAGATAATGAGGACACAAAGCATGAAATATTGAAAATTTAGAAAATAAGTATTGAAATATTAGATAATGAGCACACATATAGGACTTCATTACCTATCCTCCTTTTCTCCATGTAAGATATTACATTGTCAGTTTGGTTTTGTGGGGTTTAGAACACAACCTTAGTGATTATTTTTTGAAACAATCTTGAATCAAAATTTTAATTTCAATGTCTTTTAAGAGAGTAGTGTGGTTGATATTTCTCTCACCAATAAGGTATCTATATTTTTTAAACATCATAACATTGAGCATATTCTTATCAAAGCCTATTCTACTACTAAATATGTTATGTTTGACTAAAATTGGCTATTTCCACAAAGCTTAAACACCTTAAGAAACCACTTGCATAACCATTAAACGCATATCATCTATGATCTTGTTTTATCTTCAATAAGAAAACCGTTTAAATACATATCATCCTTACTACTTTAAGTCATCCAAGGAAAAAAAATTAACAAAACCCTAGTTTTTGAGATCCCTTAAAAAACCAAGCCGCCGAACAATGAAACCACGTGAGAGCAGAAACCCTAGCTGAAATGGTTGGTTAAAAGAAATAGATCGAAGAGATCAATTATTAGTCCTTGCACTGCTAGCAGGGACTCTTGTAATTGGCTTGCTACTATTTGCATTAATCAATACACTAACCAAAACATGTTTTAAAAATTTGTCTCTAGTTGTAAACATTCATTTCTAGCTGTCTTTCTATCAACCTAGATGCCTTTTTATGAACCAATCAAATAACCACCAACCGTTTCATCCACCAATCAAAAAATTGGAGGTCTTATTTAGCCTCATCCCAAGGCACTAAGAAAAAAATGTCATTGTTTTCCTATGTCTTTTTTCTCTTCCATCTAAGCTATGAGCAGTTGCAAAGCAATTTTGAAATAATGCTAGCAATGCCAAGTATTCTAGTTTACATATTTTTATTCCCAAAATTCCTTGCTTCGTTGAATTCCTGAGTGGTGTGCTTTAGTGCACTTGTTTGTCTGGGCATGCACATGTCTTTGTGTGGGCATGCACCTATGTGTTGGCATGATTATCCTTTTTCAGTTGCCATTCTCTACACTTGGAACTAGCTCAATCCTTTTCCATTCTCTACACTTGGAACTAGGTCAATCCTTTGCCAGTTGCTAAGTGCTGTGGTGCTAGCTCCTTTGCATGCTCTGCCAGCGATTTTTCCTTTGATCGATAGATGGGGAAGGATGGGGAAGGATGGGGAAGGGAGAAGTTGTTATAGGTAAGCTTAAGCTCAACAGGCTCAAACTTTGGAAAGTCCAAGTACCTCTTCATGCTTCCAAGTCCAAATCCCATTGGGAGGAAGCTGTTGGATCAACAAACAAGCAAAAGTTACACAAAAAAGCAAAGCTGTAACAAAGGTAACAACAACCCTGCACTCAAAATCATCGTAGAAAACTAGTTGCAATATTGAAATTATACCTTGAAATTATACTTTGTATTGCATAATTTTTTTACATAAAAAAGCAAAGCTGTAACAAAGGTAACAACAACCCTGCACTCAAAATCATCGTAGAAAACTAGTTGCAATATTGAGATTATACCTTGAAATTATACTTTGTATTGCATAATTTTTAATTTGAGATTAAAAGCCCACTGTGAACATTATTATTATTAATCTTAAAATTGCTAAATACTCATCTTAAAAGAGGGGCTGGCATGAGCACCATGTAATTGAAAGCTGATGCAATTAATAACATAGAGAGATCGTGAAAACCTACCAAGATATTTGATTGAGAGATATGGGAAAGAGAGAACTCTCCAACCTCGCGGTCCATGGATAGTGCTAACAAAGGCGCCATGGCATCCCACCTTTAGACAAACAATGTTCAACGGATAAAGAGATACAAACATGGAAATCAACATACTCTAATATTTGTATAAAAGATGTAGGCTGTGAAAAATGATGGCTATAACTGATTGTTGCTGGTGCTTCATGTTAAAGTTTCCAGTAGTCCTGATTCATTTCAATTAATCAAGCTTAAAACGGGTCTGAAATGTGTTTAAATGTTGTTACTGCAATATTTACAAATTAGATATTACTAATTCCTCCCGCTGAATGTATTGAGCTCCTTGGCCAGTTTCAGAGGGCATGTGGCAGGTAAATTAATATGCAGAAGAAAACTGAAACTGAGAGGATAGTCACCACGGTTTACCATCAGCACTATCGTCTTCCTATGAAACGCATTGACAAAAATAACTTACCATTCATCCTTAAAATTCAACTAAGGGCATTGTGATGATACCTGATGACCTACATCCCATATAAACATCTGACAATCAAAGATGTGATGAAGTGCCACGGTTATATCAACAATACCCGAGGCTACCTCGTAGGTGGCCTCCAGTTTTTGACACACCGAACACAAGCTCTGCTCTAATCTCTCTCTGTGGCCAGTTTCTCCAGATCCTGCAAATTATTTTTTTATTATGAATCTACCTAATTAGACCACAGATAAAAATAATTCATGTCCTTGGAAACAAATATTTAAGTAACAGAAAAGAGAAATTAAGCTTCATACCAGTATCCAGAGATTCTTTAGGTTCTTTGGATAATTGATGGTTCTAAGCAACATTGT
This sequence comes from Pseudotsuga menziesii, assembly GCA_001517045.1. Taxonomy (NCBI): domain Eukaryota; kingdom Viridiplantae; phylum Streptophyta; class Pinopsida; order Pinales; family Pinaceae; genus Pseudotsuga; species Pseudotsuga menziesii. Next base: position 160,610 of record LPNX011144315.1, read on the forward strand.
GGGAGGTTTATCAGCTAAGAAATCAGTCTTTGGAGCAATCTCCACAGCGGCCGTCGCGTTTTTCATTTTTTCTCCATCAGAATCATTGAGCTTAGCAGACAATATACAATGCCAGTGCATATTTCCATACAACAATTTTTTATTTTTTTTTAAATCTGATTATCAAGCAAAAATAGAAGCAAGTCGATTGAGAGTAACGCAAAAGATTAATACTGCAAACACCATTCTTTTAGCTATTACACTAATCTGTTGAAAATGAAGGGGATTTCGTATTAGAACAACATACTATTTCAAGAACCCAATTCTTGTGGGAACCATGGTTGTGTAAAGAAGACTTGAATGCAAAGAGAAAACCCCAGTGTATGCATGGACCTCCTTTGTGTGGCTCTTCTCTGTCGCCTTGCCCCCAATCTTCCATGAAAAAAGTATGCATATTCTCTTCATGTGTTTCTCACCAGATCGATTCTCAAGAAAAAATGTGGTTTGACACTTGTGGGCTCCATTCTTTATTCGGCGTCTGCACTTTTTCTTATACCTCAAAAAACTGGTGCAAAGCAACAAGCCCGCCATGATCTCTATCTCCAAATGTTATTCTTTCCTCCAAGATGGCTTGCACTCATGGCAATAACTAGCGCTCTCAGCTAGATCTTTCATTCATTTTCCATATTCACCGTGCGACACAGGAAAAAAAAATGGGTTATTAATTGAGAAGTCTTCCACATGCTGTAGCAGTTCCAGCTACCTTCACACAATCTCACTTGACCTATAATACCACTGACTAGGATTAAATGAGTATTAAAATATAGTAACTTCCAAGATAAATAATATAGACCAGTAACTGTATAACACAATGTTTACTTGTAAAACCCAAAACCCTAAAAAAAGCCACTATAATAAATAACCCTATAGAAATTTTATGTAGAAAGAAAAGAAGTTAAATTCCATCTAAATTCTTCACTGCAAAGCTGTCAATAATACCAATCCAACCGCAAACCCAAAAGAGACACAATTTGCAAATCGATCGCATTAATTGATTGTTTCATGGCACTTGATCTTCCTTCTTGCAACCACATTTTTTAACTGATGTAAACCATATCTGCAAATCAATATTTGCTCTGTGCTTTGTCTCCATCTCCATGCATCTTTTATGTATTTCAATTAAACAAAAGTCACATAGAACACATTTTCCTGTTGTGCAGGTCCATTGAATCTTGAGAGTGAAAAATGTCTTATGTCCTCACTTCGGAAGACTTCGCAATACTAGGAGCCAATTCATGCTACATAATATAACTTCTTATTGTGAAACCCACAAACGACCAACAACTTCGAAATATGTTCATTGCTTGGAATGTATACTGGAAACTGATGGCGGCACACTTGTCTACACATTGCACATGCCTCAGCTACAGAAATGCTACCCAAAAATCGTAGAAATTTTTTATGAAGACTACAACAAAAGAATCTCTTCAACAGTCTTCCATCTCCTGAGAATATCTCAAAGCGCATTGTATACATTGATAGTTGAAGACATATTGCAGAAATCAGGAACCGTTAGCAAACTACACTTGATCTAATCACCTGGGTTTTCCGTGACTCTAATGTCTTGATTTTGAAAACCAGCATACCTTTTGGAAATTGCAATCTGCACTTGGAATGATCAATTACTTTTTGGCTATGCAAAATACTTTCAATATTGAACTCCCTCATTTGTTTGATTCTGTTTTAGCTTTTCCACTTGAGGTTTGGCATTCATCCATTGTCTTTGTAGGTGTTGGATATCTCTGGAGTGCTTGTGATCCCAATATTACAGATCAAGACATCCATGTTCCTCCACACTATGCTTCTCACACCTGCGCACCTACTTAGCAAGAGCGCTAATCTCGCAATAAGCACAAATCCATAAATAAATCTAATCATAGCAGGAGTGATACACCACACTTCAAGCAGATGGATGATGGGCACGTGAAAGAAAATCGTTTTCGCACTACCGACATTCATCAAGTGGTGTGGTTCCTCATTGCAGTCCTTGTACCATCCTTCTCAGTCACAGGTGATAAATATGATTCTGGGAAGGCAAGCTACAACTTGTGTTGGCACCGATAATAGCTTCTTTGAAGTAAGACTTATTCTTTGCCCCATCAAAACCCGGATTTGTAGAAGCTCAATTTATTATGTGGAAAGGTACTGAGTGATCTTCATCAACGTTCCTGCAAAATCTCAAGACTGCTACGGGATTCCTTGAACATGTTCTCGCTAGGCCTCTAGAAGCTTCTACCTCATACATCTAGTGGATGCATGGTGTGCATGGCCTAAACGTGGCAAGTGTATGGAATGACTCATGAGTCTATAGGCATGAAGGAGTTTGATGCATATGAAGATTATAAGTTATCAACGATTTTCTTGATGTAATTAATGTTCAACGGATGTTAACGGGTTGGATGTCAAGTCAAATCAATGTTACTTCAACGGGTTCGAAGTGAAGTCAAATCAATGTTACTTACTGGTGGGGTCAATGCTTTTGTTTCAAGAAGCACCATAATTGTTGGGTGGCTCTGGCTGCAGACCCTAAGAATTATGGATTCATCCTGCCCCTGCTAATAAACTAGCTCTTGGTTACTTTATCTCCAACGCCTTTAAAGTTCAATTAAATCACATGAACTGGTGTTATCAGTTTATAATCGGGGTTCATTAATTTCTATGCAATAATATTTTCTACAGGTCCCTGTATTATTTCATTCACTAACATCAATTTCTGTACAATGGAAGCTATCTTTATGCCTTCAACAAGGACTGTTAGTTTCTTGGCTCTCTTTAGCCATTACATTATTTTACCTGGTTTGATTTGGGGTATAATTTATTTCCCACAGGTGTGGTTTAATTTTAGCTTCCTGAAAGCCGAGGTTGTGTCTCTTGTGGCATTGTTGTATTTTTTGTTTTGGGAGATGTTGCATGCCATTTACATTCTCGATGATGATGTTCACTTGCAAATTGAAATTACTAAATCAAATATTGTGTATTACGGGTTTTGTTCCTTTATTATGATTTGCTCCTTCCATTCGGCTAGAATATTAGCTCATTAATGAAGGAAACACGAAGGTCATGAATATTGCACTGCTTACAGTGACGGGAAATATTTCCCGATTATAATGCGTGTGTAAGGCTTAATAATATTGTCGTGCATATGAAATAAATGATTTTTGAACATGTTATCGTGAACATTTTTACTGGTTTACTTCTTTTATCAAGTATCAGACCGACCAACAGTCTTTTAAATCCAAGTTCAATAAACCAACTCCAAGAAACTGAAACAATATCGCTAAGTGCCAAGATTTATGATTAATTATTATTTTTTTATTTTTTTATTTTAAAATTTATATAGATGGTGGAAAATTAGCCTGTCAAAATTATAGTAAGCTCGGACACTTCTTTCCAAGCTCTTTGAGCATAGAAATATAACTTTAAAGCAAACTAATTAATTCTCTTCTTTAGGTCCGATAGTCCATCTGATAATGGTTAACGTTAACCATCATCATCATCATCATTAATTTTTCTAAATTGTTATAGGGCGTTTATTGCTTTTACTTCTTTTCTATTTTGCTTTTATAGCGTTTAAACTCAATACTGTCATTTTTTAGCTTTACAGATTACCACCTACTAAACACAACACATTTTCAGGGTACTAAATTTTTTTTACTTTTCTGGAAAATATGTTTTTATTTTTAAATAGTTACTCTACTTTGTTTTTTAAGATCTTTTTTATTTTTTTCTAACACAACACACTACCAAGAAACTACACTACCGACACAACACATTATCACATTACTAAGGAATTTTTACTTTTCTGGAAAACATGTTTTTATTTTTAAATAATTTCTCTATTTTTTTTAAAACATCTTTTTATTTTTTCTTAACACAACACACTATTAAGAAATTACATGAATACATGTGTAAGAAGGTAAACGACTCAATGTCATCTAGATGACGTGTAAAAATGTAAACGACTTGGTATCTAGATGTGAATGAAATAGCCTCCGTGTAATCAAGCCAATAACAATGCTTTTATGCAAATAACAACGCTTTTAAAGTTGTAGGTCTTTAACTTAGTTGTTACCATCTATTAATAGCAAAAACCATGTGTCAAAAATATAATGTACTTAAAAAATAGTTATTATAACATTGATGGCTTATTCACGTAGTCACTTACAAATGATTCTATCAATCACAACAATTATATTGGTTTAGCTGATATTCTGGAGTATTGGGGTTACACGTGATTCATTATAAGCGCATCACTTGTTTTCTACATGCCGATATCCTCGGAAAGGCAGACGGCGACATCTGGTGGTCAACATGCAGAACGCCATAGGCGACGTAGGAAGACGAAGACCCTCCGGGCGAGGGTCGGTAAACTTGATTTTGTGGTTGGCAGAGATATTTATTTGGACAGAATACAAGCTTTGTGCACCAGAGCCCTTATTGGACGACTCGAGTATGTATCTATGGATAAGAAAAAATGGAACGAATGGGCAGCAGAATACTGGAAACCGCTCATCGATTATGTACCTGCCATTAGCCTCTTAGCTAAAGGATGGATTGTATTTGTATTTCTGGAGGATAGGCATGCTTCCACAGTGCTGAACAGACCGTGGAGGGTTGGCAGAGGCTCACTGGTTCTTGACAGATGGCACGTGAACTTCGATCCGGTTCGGGAAAGAATTAAGAAGAGGCATCTATGGGCGCTCTTACCTGGGTTACCATTTCCTCTTTGGAATCGGGCCATATTGGCGGGTCTTGGAGACACTATTGGTCGTTTTATTGCTATTGATGAGGATTTCATGAATGTTTATGATAAGAGGATTGCAAAGATTTTAGTTGAACTTGACATCTCCTCCGGTTTGCCAGCAAATATTGACATTCATTGTGAAGGGTTCACTTTCTCCCAGCGCATAGATTATCAGGGTGTCCCCTTTCGTTGTAGCTGTTGCCGGGCTATCGGTCATCTGCGGAAAATTTGCCCCTCCCTACGTATTCGATCCCGCTCTCCGGTTTCCAGCTCTCCTACTGAAGATCCGTCGACTCCACTTTCGGCGCTGGGACACATTCAAAATAGGCAAGCATCATTTCTCCCTTTATCATCTTTAGAAAATTTAAAAGATGCTTGTGTATGTTTTGATGATGCATATGAATCTGAGATAGCGTATTTGGATTCTTTCACTCCGAGGTCGAATCATTTGCAGCCTTCCTCTTTTAGTCAACCATTGACTGGTATCTCTAGCTCGACTGTTTTATCACAATGTGCTCACCCCATTTCGATTGTTGAGACCCAATCCTCTGTGGATGTCATCCCTGATGTGCCAATTGCTTCGGAGGGGGTTAATGTGACTGTTTCTGTTTTATCATCGACTTATTCTCCTGATTCTGGTGGGGTGGATGTTCACGATGCTATTACGAACCTTTCATCTATCCTGCCTGTTGAGGTCAACTTAGATGGCGTGGTGGTTCCCTCACATACTTCACCTGTTTCTCAGGGTTTTTCTCCAGCTGGTTGTTCTTATCAGCCTTTGAAGTCTTCTAGCGCTGACACAAACTTTTCAAAACTGCCTATTTGTGCACCCTATTTGTCCGCTGAAATGATTCCTGCACTCTATAATGCTCCATCTCTGATTGCACCTATGGGTTTGGAGATTTCAACTGGCCATGCTGTAACTACCCCTCCTCTTCTGGTTTCGACATCCTGTGCCCACGCAGTAGTATCTTGTAGTAGAGATACTGTATCCTTTCCTGACAGTAGCCACATCCTGGGGGGTGAATATATCCAGCCTTCGGAAAATATGTCTTGTCATACCCGCCCTCTTTTCACATCTGCTGACTTCCCTCCCCTATCCTCTACTTCATCTCCTCATAGCCCGACAGAAGCTCCGTCTTTCTCCGATCCTGCACTACACAATTCACTGAATATCTTCTCTGATAGGACTCCCCTTTCACCCTCTGTCTTGCCCCTGGACTCCATACGTTTTGAAAATGTTACCATTAGGGGAAAGAGGAGAAAAAACCCAAAAGATGCCCTACCTGAGTCTCTCGCACCTGCTCCTCACACCCCTATTTCCACTCGGCTTAAGAATGCAGCTCGTTTGTCTAACTCCTCGAATCACAGGGTCCTTAGAGCATTGACCCCTCCACATTCGGGTTCATAATGCGTATTCTGTCTTTGAATGTTCGAGGGCTGGGGGGCTCAGCCAAACAGAAAATCCTCCGCCATTTGATTTTGACCCTTTCCCCAGATGTGTTACTCTTCCAGGAGACTATGACCAGCACTTACCCGGCCCTTTTTGCCTTTTCCAAGCTGTGCCCTGGGTGGGAATTTTGTGCCATTGACTCTTCTGGCCTTTCGGGGGGCATCCTTTCTGGATGGAACCCACGTGTCCTCGGATGTAAGGCTTATCATACGATGGCGGGCATTTTACTAATTGTTTCTCTGCGGGGGTGTACTATACCTTGCTCCATTCTAAATGTCTATGGGCCATACATGCATCGGGACACTTTTTGGAATGCTATTGCCTCGGGAGGATTACTATCCCTTCGGAACCTTATTCTTGCTGGAGACCTGAACTTCACATTAAATTCTTCTGAGATTTGGGGTACAAGAGCCATTGTGGATCCCCTGGGACCTTTCTTTTCCACCCTTCTCTCTACCCATCATTTGGTTGATATTGCTCCACCATGTGCCGGCCCCACTTGGCGAAATGGTAGAGCGGGAGAGGAAGGAATATCTAAGAGATTGGATCGTTTCTTACTTTCTGAACAGCTCATTGGTCTTCTGCCTAGACATCGTGCGTGGACCCACAGATGTGCTGCTATATCCGATCATTTTCCTATTCTGCTTGATTGGGGAGAACATTCTGAGCCTTGCCTCTATCCTTTCAAGTTCAATCATTCTTGGATTAAATATGAAGGTTTTTGTGATATGATCCGTCAATCTTGGTCTGCCCCCTCCCTGGAAAATTCTATGGAAGCTATGTCAGATTTTACTACTCATCTCCGTCTCTTAAAGGAGAAGGTCCGGGATTGGACAAAAAAGGAGACTCTACGAATGAAAAACACTATCTCTTTTGGAAGGTGAGATTACTGAACTCCTTCATCTGTCTCAATCTAGGATTCTTCCTCCTAATCAGCAATGCAGATTAAATGATCTTAGAGCAGACTACAATAAGATTTTGGAGCATGAAATTTCCTCTGCCAGATTACAAAGCAGAATTACATGGGAAAAACGTGGCGATGCTAATACCAAATTCTTCCATGTTGTGGCATCCGCTCGGAAAAATCAGAATGCTATTTGGATTTTACAAGATGACGATGGGGTTTGGATATCTGATGATAAGGGATTAAAAGACCTGGGGGTTAGACATTTTAATGAGAATTTCTCTGATGATGGGATGACTAACCTATCTGCTCAGTTAAAAGTCCTTCGTCTCTTCCCTTCCTATCTTACTGAGGCTGATCGGGAAACCTTTACCAGTCCTGTGACACTTTCGGAGGTTGAGGATGCCCTGAAAACTTTTAAAAAAGATAAGGCCCCTGGACCCGATGGTTGGACGGTTGAGTTTTATTTATGCTTCTATGACCTGCTGGGTCCTTCTTTAGTAAATCTGGTGGAGATATCTCACTCGTTGGGAAGGGTCTCACCTGCTCTAAACTCTACTTTTATTGCCCTCATACCTAAGAAGGAGCACCCTATCAGCTTTGGGGATTATAGGCCTATCTCTTTGTGCAATCTTTGCTATAAATTGATATCGAAAGTTGCGGCTCTCCAACTTAAACCTTTCTTGGACTCCTATATCTCACCTCAACAGTTTGGATTTCTGAAAAACTGCCTGATCCATGGGCCTGTGGCCATTACACAGGAAGTATTACATTCTGTTAAACTCTTGAAAAAATCTGCACTCATCCTCAACTGGACTTGACGAAGGCTTTTGACCGCATAAATTGGACTTATATCAGGCTTATACTTATTCAGATTGGGGTGCCATTGGTTGGGGTTAACTGGATTATGGGCTGTATATCTTCATCAAATTTTGCTGTAATTATCAATGGATCACCATCCTCTTTTTTCCCCGCTTCTCACGGCATTAGACAAGGTTGTCCTCTCTCCCCTCTGATATTTATATTAGTCATTGAAGGACTTAGCCTCTTGATAGCTGATGCCAAGCAAAATGGTTTGATTAAGGGCATTAAGATCTCGAATGATCTCTCCATTACCCATCTCCTTTTTGTAGATGATGTGATCCTTTTTGGAATGGGCACTATAGAAGATTGGATTGCATTCAAGGTGATTCTGGAAACTTTTTGTGATGCCTCGGGCATGAATATCAATCTGGACAAATCCTATTTTCTGCATTATAACGTCAATGATGGCTTATTGAGGAGGGTATCAGACATATTGCCATACCATTTTACTCACCTTGACCTTGGTTTCACTTACCTTGGTTTTTTCTTGAAGCCATCGGGATACCTCATAAAGGACTGGCATTGGCTCATTAAAAGATTTGAATCTCGTATTAAACATTGGACAAACAGGCTCTTGTCATTAGGAGTTCGATTGGTACTTATCCGTGCTGTCCTCACCAGTCTTCTGGTCTATTGGTGTGCACTCTTCCCTATCCCATCATCTATCCTAGATAAGCTAAGGAAACTTATCTTCAACTTCCTGTGGGGTTCATCTGCTGTGAAAAAGAAGTTTCACTTGGTTGATTGGCAACTGTTGGCTCGGCCTATCTCCCTGGGGGGTTGGGGAATTAAACACTTGCCTCTCTTCTGTATATCATTGAGAATGAAAAATTTCTGGTTTGCGTTGAACAACTCTGGCATTTGGAACCAGCTTATAAGGACTAAGTATATGAAAAATATGTCTATCCAGTCTTGGTGCAGAAATAAATACTACAGACTTACCAACACTTCTCGTATCTGGATGGGTTTCATCAAAACCCTACATTGGATTGGGCAGGGATTAATTTGGCAAGTGGGTAAAGGTACTGAGGTAAGAGTCGGGACGGATCCAATTGTGGGATTAGGCAGTTCTTTTATATTGCCTTATGAACTTAGAACTTATCTTGAAGACTATGGCATTAACACTCTTGCCCAGGCCATAAATCATGATACTGGACTCTGGTTTACTGTGGAGGAATTAGATTTATGTGATGAATGGAGTATGTAATGGAGTACTTATATCAAAGGATTAGAATATAACAGGATCAGGCTAAATGAGGAGCCTGATACACTAGTGTGGTCTACTGGGAACTATGAGGGCCCTATCAGTGCTGCTATGAGTTATGAATGTTTGGTTAATTATAACATACAGGATGTACATGACCAGGTCTGTATTCAGCTTTGGTCTTTAAATATTTCGTTGAAGATTATATGTTTTATCTGGCTGCTGGAAAAAGATAGAATACTTACTTGGGACCATCTACAATCACGAGGGTACTGTGGCCCTAGTAGATGTGTATTATGTGAAAAAGCTACTGAGGACTGTGGACATTTATTCCTAATGTGCCCTTTCGTGATAAACATTTTCTCCCATTTCTCGATTTGCTTGGGCTCCTCAATCTGTCCACAAAGCACTGTCCATTCCTTTCTGGAACACTGGTTTGCCTCCACTGCTATATCTGATCCTATCCGTTACACCCCTATATTTATTTTCTGGCACCTGTGGCTTCTCCGCAATCAGTGTATTTTTGAGAACTACAAACCTATAGCCTCTGCACTCATTACCAAAATTGAATTCATACTTGCCATTTTCCCTGTGCCCCAATACAAAAAGAAGATCAGGCAGATTGGTCCTCAGCCTCTACATGTCTACCCTGTTGGATTTTTTGATGGAGTAGCTCAAAGGAACTTGGGGGGTGCTGGGTTTGTGATCTATATAAGTGAAACCCACTATTACTGTTTTTCTGTGGGCTGCGGTACTGGATCCAATACTAGAGCTGAACTGCTAGCTCTCTGGTCTATGATTAGAACTGTCATTTTGATGGGACTGCCCATAAAAATGATATTGGGTGATTCAATGGTGGTTATATCATGGGTCAATAGACGGTCAACCCTTAATATACCCACATTGAAACATTGGTGCGATGAGATATTTTCCATGTTGCATTTTCTTCCTTCAGTGGCCTTCAATCATACATTCCGAGAACACAACATGCTTGCTGATGAACTTTCAAAAAAGACACTTTCTTTGGATATGGGTTCTGGATATTTCTCGGAATATTTGGATGGGAAACATATTGGTGATGAACAGTTTGCTCTTTTTTTATGGTTGTTTTTTTCTCTATATTACAGCATCTGATCATATGATAAGTAATTTACTTTTGGTTCTTGGTTATGTTTTCTTCAGCCTGTAGTTTGTGCCTGGAATGGTATGATTAAAGGACACTGACCGAAAGAATTCTGACCTGATAATTCAGGAGTGATGAATAAGTCTGATGAGAAACAGACTTAGTACTCTTAACTATGTTTTTGAATGCTGGCTGTTTATGTTATATTCTGCTGCTACAGCTTTGTACATGTTGTTTCGCTTGTTTTGCTGACTCTATGCACCATTTTTTGCTGTCACTGTTATGTAAAAATTGATTTCAACTGTGATGATATCCCTCTATGGGCTGTTGTACTAGGGACTGTTTAGTCTCTCCTGATGTAACTGTTTAAGATGTCTTTTGATTCTAATCAATATCAAAGGCTGGTATTTTTTCCTCTGAAAAAAAACAATTATATTGGTTAATGAAATAACCAAGAAGCAACTAATATGCACCCACATTATACATATTGAGATATATATCCTTGAATTTCAAATCCAAATTTTTCTATATAGTAAGATCAAGACATAAATATAGCATTGTATAAAAAACTAGTATTTCTTAAGCTATCACATTTATTGCGGCCAGAGGCGCTCTACAGTTTAGTATGGGGGAGATCTTGTAACGCTACGTAACGTTGTAATGTTAAGTAACGTTACATACATGTCGGCTATAAAAAACAAAACTTTTAATTATCTTTCAAAATAAATATCGGCCACAAAAACAATCTAATATGGGTGAGATGTTGTAATGTTCCTACCTAACAAAATAATAAAAAATAAATAAAAATTCTAATTACCTGGCATAAAAAAATGTCCACGAGAAAAAACAACACAATATAGGGGAGATGTTGTAATGTTTATACTTAACAAAATAATAAAAAATTGAATTATCCGGCAAAAGAATGTTGGTCATGCACATGGTTTTAAAACCATGTGCAAGGCCTCTTAAAAACCCATGGTTTTATTGTACATGGTTTAGGAGGGCCTTACAAATGGTTTTGAAGCCATGTGCAAGGCCTCCTAAACAACCCATGGTTTTGTTGTACATGGTTGAGGATGTAGTTGCAAATGGTTTTAATACCATGTGCAATGCCTCCCAAACAACCCATGATTTTAGGAGGGCCTTGCACATGGTTTTAAAACTATGTATGGGGGAGATGTTTTAATGTTTTTTCCTAACAAAATAAAAAATATTATATGCAGCCATAAATAGTATTAAATATTAATAATAAAAATATTATTTGCGGACCTTAAATAAAAAAATGTGCCTTTTGGTTTGAATCACATTAAAGGTGATAGTTGAGTGCAATACTTAAGAAGAGGTCTGCACCTCCAAAGATTTGATCCTTCTCGGCGCTTGATAGAGCCTGGGATTTGGATCTATGCTGGTTAGAAATCCAAATTTCTCTATATATTAAGATCAATACATAACTATAGCATTTGCATAAAAAACTAGTATTTTTCAAGTTATAACATTTATTATTAATTTTGTTGGGTTTTACTATATTAGTTTGACAAAAATACAAAAGTATCAACAAGTTTGATATTTGATATTAATGATATGTTTTTATTTATTTTTATATGTGTTGAATTTTGATTGGTTTAAAGACATTGAAAATACTATTTTATTATTGACCATTAAAAATAAGAAAATAAAATAAAATTTACATACATTATGAAAACTTTAGAAAGCTCATGCAATATTTATGATAGAATAGGGTACTCCTATTACTTCAATATTTTATTGTTGTCACTCTCTAGATATATATATTTATTCAAAAGAATTATGTAACTTAAATCCATGAGTTTATATTGAAATACTTATACAATTTTTAAACTAATTTTTAAAAGCAAAATATGTAATTTGTATATTTTATGTTCTTTTTAAAGTGAAAAATTATTTCATTTTCCACTTTTTCTTTTCAGCTTAATAGTTATGAAATTATCTTTTAAACATATAAAAATATGGTTTAATAATTTGTAAATTATTTTTGAATTCATTTTCCTTTAAAAAAATAATATGATTTTTTAATTATGTATTTATAGGAAAAAAATGTTACTCAATTAAAATTTGCAATTATAATTTTATTGATTTTATTTATAATTTAAATTTAAATTCTTTAATATGAAAATGTGTATTAATTGTTAGGTTGAATTTTATATTTTTAAAATAATTTTGTTTTATATATTAATTATATTAAATATTAATGTAAAAGCAATACAAACAATTCAACAAACTCACATATATTTATTCATATTGTAATTTATATTTTTTTTAAATAAATATCAACAATTTAAAGATTTTTAGATATCAATATTTAATATGCAATTTAAAGTTTTTTAAAATTTTATAAATATAGATATATAACATTTTATATGAATATAATAATTATTTTTTATCTATATAAAAATTTATTTAGATTTTATTTATTTTTTTAAATTAAAAGACAAAGACTAGACCCACTTCTTATTATAAAACCAATCGACATAGAATGAATAGTGGACATAGAAGTATAACAAAGAGTGGAAAGAGGAGTATGGGGCCTAGCCGCTTGTTAAGGTATGGAAATCTTTGACACGCGTGAGATTTGCATGGCGGCATGGTTTTCACTGATTTAATATTCAACCTTTGAAATATTGAATGCCAATATTGACATTCATGGTTAGTTTGTATGAAGTCATATGTAGGTATGAAATAGAATTAAGCCAACTCACATAAGGTGAGAGTCTGAGTGAATGGGGTGGGGGTTGGGCCTCTAGTTGCTCCATAATAGCCTGCAAGAATGGGATATGAGTAAACCTAGGTGTGATTTGAAATTACGACTTCTTTTATAACATGTGATTTCATATCAAATGAATAGTTAATGATCCACATCCGAGTGAGCTATGAAAAAATAGTATTAAACTATTAAAAAGTAAATAAATTAATTACTTCAATAGAAACTAGTTTAGGAGTTTTTATTTTATCTTTAAAAGTGATTAAGATACTATTTTAGTTAACACAAATATATATTTATAATTGACATAAAATTAAAGTGATTATGTCAAGACATACTTTCCCATTTCACACATATTAATTCATTTGTACACATTTTATTTGAAGGGTTTTAAAGATTTTTTGAAAGTTTATCCGTGCTACCTCTCACATACAAAGATATCCTGTCATTGCTAAACATATAGTAATTCAAAGCTGACCTAACCACCAACTACTGTAACTCTCTTCCGATGTAAACTTCTTTCTCCTCGGATCCCGTTTAATCAACCGCATAACCTTGACTCTGAGTCGAGTTTCGATCACCCTTAATGACAATGCCTTCATACCAAGGTGAATATTTGGGCATATTATTCATCCAAGGCCCCGATGGGGTAGTCTCTGATCTACTAATCACACTGACATTAAGTGCATACACAAACCAATTATCTTGCTTTGTCTCCTCCTTCAGTGACCTCAAACTGCTTTGCAATGAATCTCCATCGGTATTATAACCTTAATACAACATAAGGTCATGATTTTTTTTGAATTGTAAGTTCGGAATATATTTTGATGTATATTATCATTGTATATTATTGTACCCCCATCAGAGATGTGTTTCCCTCGTTTCAGGATGCCATTATTGTATATGGTCATTGAGGTAAACCATGCATTGTAAATTGGGGGAATATTCCTCAACATAAATAAAGGAAAATGTACTTATGAGTATTCCTAGGTAGGTCGGCTCAAAGAGGTTACATGGCCGACCTAGTTAGTTGAGTAAGTCGCTAAACAGAAGGATATAAATAGAGATTTTCTCTCCTCAGTTGATACACACATTTACACTCTCTCATGTCCACTTTAGGAGAGACAGGATGAGGAGGAAGAGAGAGAGAGAGATGTAGAAGACATCTTGTTCTTGGGTTTTTCCATCTTGTGATATTGTCTTAGTGACGAAACGATATGAGGAATTTGTGGGGTTTTCTCCTTTATGGTATCCTCGATGAATATTTTTGTGTCTTGTGTATATTGTGTATCTTATGCATCTTGGATATATTGTTGTGCTTGTTATTCTTTTAGATAAATATCCTAATGAAATTAATGTAGAAAAACTAACATGGTATCAGAGCCACTCTGAAAGAATGCATTGTACAGTCGAAATACTGCTACAATGGCAGCTACTAAAGATTAAGGTTTCATGCTTGAAAACCTTAAAAGACAAAAACTAGTCATCTTGGGACTTTTCATATAACTAGAGATGAATATCAAACGTGGACATGATGAATATGAAATCTTTTTGTACCCTATATGCAAGTTTTAGCCACATATTTTCTATACTTCAGGAATTATGATTCCTCCAAATCAGGGTTCTATCCTCCTCTAGAATCCAGTATTAAACAAGATACCTAGGGATAGTTGCTATATCTTGGGCTAGGAAGGTGCAAATAAATTTTCACAAGATGTTGCAGATAGGGAATGCCCTGTAGTTTATTTGGTCCTAGTTTTAGACCCCGAAGGTGAAATATTGACACAAGAAACTCCATACAAGTTTGCTATGTTAAATTAGTCCTCAAACAAGTCACCTTGGGAAACTTAGAATAGGTTCCACTTGGTGAATCCAATTCTTCTCTAACATGTGGGGTTGGAAAGAATACAAACCAAGCTATGTTACAACGAAGTTGGAGCAAAAATTTCGAAGATACAACATAATCAATATAAAAAAATTCTGCAGAAGAAATTAGAGAAACTAGGGCTTCCTAGTTCAAGGTATTCTCTCCACAGATCATCAATAAATGAGGTATAGGAAAACTCGTCAAATAAAAGGACTACATTGACAACTCACCTTGAAGAGGCACATCTTCATGTCTAATCAGAAGTTTGAAATTCCAATTTTGAAAAATTAGGGTTTCTATGGAAAACCCTAGATCATTAAGCTCGGGAGCCATGTCAGACACCTCAAACTAGTAAGATCTATATATTTGTTATTTCCATTTCATGTTGTCATTTCAAAATGACTCATCACACCTTGCTTGATGATAAGCTTGGGGGAGTTGACAACGTATGGGCATGGAAGTATAGGATCTCCAAGATCCTTGAAGAAAATGACTTGGATCAATATATGAGTAAGGAATTTCCAAAGCCAGATGGAGATGAGGCTAAGTATACTCATAAGAAGAACTTGGTTAAGTCCAAGAGAATCATTATAGATTCTATTAAGGATCATCTCATCCCTCATGTGCCATCCTTGAAGTGTTCGATGCTTTGACGAAGTTGTTCAAAGGAAAGAACATCAATCAGAAGATGAAATTGAGGAATCAGTTGAAAATTGTGAAGATACAGAACTTAGAGACCATGTATTCCTACCTCACAAAAGTTACTCAAATCAAGGAACAAATTGAAGTAGTCAAAGATAAGGTGGAATAAGGAGAGATTATTATGACCACCTTGAATGGACCCCCAAGATCATGGGATTCATTCATTCAAGGAATATGTGAAAGAAGGAATTTGATCTCTTTCATAAGACTATAGGAAGAATGCACACGAGAAGAAGCTTGGCTCATAACAAGAGAAGAGAAGATGGGATAAAATGAATATCAATCTCTCATAGTTCACAACAGAAGAAATCACAGAAAGAAGGAGGACCATCATCACAAAAGGAAAAAGAAATTCAGTAGAGATCTTTCCAATATTAGATGCTACACTTGTAATGAAAAGGGACACTACTCCAGATATTGTCCCAGAAACAAAGGCTCCTTCAACAAGAAGTCAAACAAGAAAATACATCATGCTCACATCGTTGAAGATGATGAACCAGCTAATAAAATATTCAGAGAAGAAAAGGAAGATTCCTCCAACAATGAGGAATATGTACTTTAATCTAGAAGAATTCTACCGATGAAGACTCTAGTTATTCTTACAACAACATAAGGATCAAGAGAGATTCCACCCACCAAACAAACAAAGATAAGTGTTTAATTGTCATATGACACTGTTTAGTTGTGTACATATTCATATTTAGTTGATGCATGCTTGAGTGCTTGCATTTATGAATAAAATACTACTTACTTACATGTGATGGGTAAGTAGCCTATGGTGTTGTACAACATCCCATTGCTACTTATCTAGAATGAAACCTATTTGCTGACATATTGGGATTAGTGCACAATCTCAATAATGTTATGGTAGAGATGGAAGGAATATAGAAAGTTACCGTATACGGTATATGGATGGCTATTGTAGCATTGGATAAGATAGTTACATGAATGTGTGACATATAGAATTTGTCACAATCAATATGTTTTGTAAATTATGAAATGTTCTAATCGTGCAACTGAATTTGACTTGTAGGAAAGATTGTCTACAATCACCTACATAAAAACAAGGATGAGACTTGTTCCGAATAACAATTGACAACATTTCATCTAGAATATTTACTCCAACAAACATACATGAAGAGGAACATGAAGCTCCCAGGGACAGAGACACCATGGAAAAAGAAAGAGCTTCAAGAGAATATAAGAATCATGATATGACCTAAAGAGAGCAGTACATCCACCTCGAGAGATGAAGACCATATTGGGCACACGAGATCATCCAATATGAATAAAAGTATGGAGGGAATTCCAAATAAAGAGGCCTCGAACACACTCCAATTATGTGATACTATTGAGTGACATCATTGATGCAAATCCTTCCAACTATGAAGAATCAACCAAGAATAAATGGAAGGAGACAATGATCAAAGTGTACCTGTTGATCATGGAGAATGATGTCTAGGATGTGGTTCTAAGACCTGAAGGAAAGTTCGTAGTGTCTTCCATTGGGATATACAAGATAAAGCATGCAATAGATGGCATCGACAAGGGATACAAAGCAAGGTTCATGGTTTCTCTAAGAAAGAGGAAGTATACTATGGCATGACATACTCCATTGGCCTGACACACTTCTCCAGTAGAAGTGTATATCGAGCAGAGAAACACATGTGCACATAAGGCTTTGTACGAGCTCAGAAGACACCCATGGATAAGCACATACATTTACATGAGGATATCAAAGATCACCTAGAGTGATGAAGATCTTAACCTTTGCTACAAGGTTGAATATGAAATCCTATAGAGGATGACAAGTTCACAAATGGGTGCAAGAGGAACTTTCAACAAAGTTTAAGATAGATGATCTTGGTATCCAGTGACCTTAACAAATGATATAGATGGATACATAGAATATCAGTAGCAAAAGAAGCTAGTTGTCTCTCCTGTACATAATGTTCTAATACATAGAGTACAAACTAAAGAGGGAGAATGATGCTCTGTTGATTGCAGAAGATATCTGAGTTCAAGAATATTGACATGGTATTCCAAGATGGACAAATTCCTGATGGACTTAGGCTTTACCGGGAGTAAAGTAGGTTCCAACCTTTACTTTAATTTTGAAGGAGAAGTACTGGTATATGTCGATGACCAGATAGGAGAGGACGAACTCATTGTAGATCCAAAGGGTTATCTTGCCACAGAGTTAGAGATGAAAGACTTAGGGATGATGCACTATTTCTTAGGCATGGAGGTGTGGCAGGGTGTGGATGGTATTTTTCTTGGTCAAGAAAAGTATGCAGTATGATGGACTGCAAGGTGACAACCACACCTATGGCATCAAATTTGAAGCTACTATGTGACGCAACACCATAGTCGTTTGATGCCATGATGTATCACTAGATGATTGGTTCATTGATGTGCTTAATGAATATGAGACCAGACATATACCTTGTTGTGAACACACTGAGCCAATTTCTGACAGATTTGAGACATGTTCATCTAGCTGTTGCAAAGCATGTAGTGAGTTACATGAAGGGTAAACTTGAGTATGGGCTCAAATATGACACGAATCAGAAGAGTAAAATGCACAGTTATGTTGATTCAGATTGGGCAGGTAGCTCCATTGATAGGAAGAGAAATTCGGGTTGTTTCTTCAATTTGAGATCCAATATGATCTCCTAGTTTAGCAGGAAACGGTCTTGCGTGGCGGTGAGTAAGCCGAGGAAAAATATGTTGCAACCTGCTCGGCTAGTTGTGAAGTAGTGTAATTCTACAGCCTTACATGATTATCATAATAGATAATATATATTTTTCATAATGAATTGATGATGTTTACAACAAATTCATATGTATGTATGTATGTATCAAGAGACACCTTTAAACAATGTGTCCTTATAATGCCAACTTTTACATAAATAATTACTAACTAAAATAAAGAATAATATAATATACTTTTGGTATATAAAAAAATCATCATGCTCTGAAAATATTCGTCCACCAATCTTCTGTAAGTGTGCTTCAACTAGAAATCTTGTTGTGAATAATGGTACCACGTTTTAGGATTTCTTGAAATAATTGGTTGCATTTCCATTCAAATATTTGCATGCATATGATTTTATAGAAAAACACATAACAGCTATATGGATTATTCTTTTGAACTTCTAATATGATGGAGTTCTTTTGATCTTCTAATTTGACGTAGATTTCTGATCTTTCAGCATGCTTCGATATGGTTTTCTTATATGTAGTGGAAACTACTAATAATGTACTGAATTCCTTGTCTGGCGAGATTATCTTTAGTTGTTCCCTGGGAACCTTTTGATATTGAGATTCTAGAACATCTTGAGTTACGACTATTGGTAGAATGTTTATCTCTTCATTTGTCCCAACATCTTCTGGGTTTCGTTCTTCTACATTATCATGATTAAGGTAATATTCGACGCTTTTATTTTCATCATTGCATTTTTCTACAACTTAATTATCTCAGAATTTTCGTTAACATTGAATTCATTTTTAATAGTATTTTGTGCATTATCATTACAATCTACGACATTGTCAATTTCTTTACAATTGTAATTGACATGGTGATTGTTAATATCATCTTGATTTTTCATATCCTTGTCTTCTACCTCTTTTGTTTTATCATCCTTGTTATCGTCTTCCTTAACAACTCCTTGTATTGGAGTTTCACTTGACAATTTTATATTTTTTAGCTGGCATATTAATGTGCCTTACTTCCCTACCTTGTAAGAAGTCGTATCAAAATTCTGGTAGATGTACGTATTTTTGACTAAGCATCATATTTTGAGGTTTTTAGTTGGTGTGTCTTTTGTTATCCCTCATGGAGTCTAGTGGCCTGGATATTTTGTGAGGAGGGATGTAAGGAGGAAGTTGGTGTGGCTTCCCTTGCTCTCTGGTTGAAGTAGGGACTTTGGATTCTTCCCTACTTGAATATTTAGGAGTTGTCATCATACCTTACTCCTCTTTACTTACGAACTTGGGAGTCCCAGTTTCTTCTTTGTTGTGAGTGCAGATGTGATTCCCAACTCTACTTGTCCTTACATGATTATCATAATAGATAATATTTATATATATATATTTAATAATGAATTGATGATATCTACAATAAGTTCGTGCGGCTTATATATTTATGAAGAAACACCTTTAAACAATGTGTCCTTCTAATGTCGACTTTTACATAAATAATTAATAACTAAACTAACGAATAATATAATATAATTTTGGTATATTACATGCAGTATGGATTTGAAATATATATGATTTGTTTGATATGACTTGCATGATGCAAAGAGGAGCAGTGAAGCTCTAGAATGTGATCCAGAACGAGGCCCCTAGAGGGAGTAATGAGTTCTAGCATAATTGGAGTTGTAAATTGTTTTGGAAATGAAAAAGATACTGGTGTACTCCTATTCTAGATGTGGCAAGAGACTGAAAGACATAGATGCATGAGATCTAACATGGGAAAAGAGACAAGTTGTCCTTGAGCGAAAAAGATCCTAGCATAGGATGCAGGTTACTCGGACGTAATCAATCCTATAGGTTGTCCTCAGATGTAACCAGTCGTGGCATAATACGCAAGTTATCCTTGGATGTAATCAGACCTGGTACAGGTTATCTGAAATGTAAAAGATTATGGCATGGTACATAGGTTGCTCGGACGTAATAAGTCCTGAAAATTTATCTGAACAGAAAATATCATGGACACAGTTTGTTCGGATGTAATAAGTACTTGAGGTTGACATCGAATGGAAACGATCCTGCCATGGTATGATGTTTGTTCGGTTATAATCAATACTTTTATGTGTGTGTTACTAGGTTGGAGATGATGAGGTCACAAAGTAATTCGTGTGCACATAGGCATTCCTCACATAATGGAAGATGCAGGTTGTCTTAGTGACGTGAAAGAACCTGACATGCTCCTATGTTGATAGAACACAACTTGACTATAGAGAGACATAATTCACTTTGTGTTCTCCTATGCGATTCTTGCATAGTGGAATATGGAGGTTCCCTTGGTGATGTGAAACATCCTGTCATGTTCCTATGTTGGTAAAATGTAGGTAGTCTGTGATATGCATCTAGGTTATGCTATGTATACTCTGTGTGTTTTGTGTAGGATAATGAAATGATTTAGATATGATGAGATGATGGCAGGAGACATAGGTGATTGTAGTGGAAATGTAATGAATGGTCATGGGTTGTACCTATGTGATGGATTTCTCATGAATATGATGAATACCTATATAAGGACTAGGAAACACCTAGCATGAAATAGGGATGGATCTTTAGAAACTTCCTATGACGAATAGATTGGACAAGATGGGGACTATGGAAACAACAACGATGATGAATCAGTGATGATGTTGTGACTATATGTGTTGATGACTATCGCGAGATGAGTTCCTTCCTAGTTAAGAGGTAGTGTTGTTGTAATTGTAACTTCGTAAGATATTCTGATGTATATTATCATTTTATATTATTGTAACCCCATCCGAGATGTGTTTCCCTCCTTTCCAGATAGCATTATGGTATGTTAATTTTTCATATGCTTTACTAAGACATCAGAATATCATTTCATTTTTCATAATAAAAGCATATAAAGCAGGATCACTGAAAGAAACAGTATCACAAGAACAACACATATTTATCCTGGGAAAACCCTAAA
>LPNX011144337.1:0-119763 GCA_001517045.1 Pseudotsuga menziesii
TAGAAGCCGATATACCTACTGAATACATATATGAAGATACACAGTGTGTCACAGGGGTGGACCCTGAGTATAAATGGGGAGACATACACAGAATGATTTCTTGTAGGGAAGTTCCAGATACGGGCCTGGAGGAGGAACATATCTACGCAAACATAGAGAAGTCTGCAATCATGAAGGTTGCCACTAGGCCCGAGATGTTTCCTTGTGCTGAACTGATGAGGTGGATCCTTCCGCACACAAACCATGGTTCAATGCTGATCTGCAATGTTGGAGGTCAGGGCTACGCTTCCTTTAGCCCTGGGTATGTGTCCTTAGCCTACCACTTGCCTGAACCTCAAGTTTTCTTGTCCAATGAGTGGTTGGACAGTCTCAGGATGGATCTGATAGACACCATGAGGAAAATGCTATTGCCAGGGAAACTCTTTAGACATAGAGTTACCGAAGATTATGATACAGCCACCCTTAGACCCCCGTACAGATTCATAGCTCTAATGTTGAACCGGATCTTCGGGAGGGCAAATGGTAAATTATTCAAATTCGAATGGATTCCCCTGATGTTCTATGTGGCCACTGAAGGGACCATATTCAACTGGTCCGGCCTGATATCCAGTAATCTGTCTTCCTGTATAGCTGCAGCAAAGGGAGGAGTACAACAGAGAAAGTCTGAGTTCTACATGAGCTCGATCTTGATTGACTGTATAATGTGCCACCAGCCCTTCCCGAGGCTCAAATGTGTTTGGGACAGAGACAGAGTGCCCGTATATGTAGCCTTCAAGCTACTGGGGGCTCATCAATACCATAGCCACTACCGAGAAATCTGTGAACATTTCATCATGCCTCTACACACTCTTGTCTTCCAGAAAGAATGTGACTGCATGTCTGAAGAGGCCATGCAGGTCATAGAAGAATTTGGTGACTATTTCCTGACACATAACGGGATGTATCTGAGGATGTTTGGTGGTTCAAAGCCCCCTTTCCTGTTGCCCAAGTACGCAACAGATTATATCGTACACAAGGAAGCTGTCATACAGGTGTATATAGATGGAATTGGTCATTTCCTTTTCACGAAGAAGAAGTCTTCCTACCCTCCTCTACCTTTCAGGCTAGGTAGCTGCAGCTTTGCAAATGTGAAGCAAGCCCCTGAATTTATACAGGAACTAGAAAAGTTCCGTTTCGGGGAGATGACCTTTAGACGGAATGATACCCACGAGAGAATGGCCGAGCACTGTAAGAAACATAAAGTATTCTATGAGTACACTCATCACATTGACAAGGATGAATCTGTTTTCAGGAGGGCCGCTAACATGACAGCGCTTGGTAAGAGGTTCAAACCACAAGGTGGACCTGACCAGGAGAAAGCTGAACAGGCTAGGGCTAAAGAAACAGCTAGAAGAATAAGAGAGGAATCTCGAAGATTAGAGGAGGAGGCTGCGGAATGGCTCCAGAAAGGGGAAGAAGAAAAGAGAAAAGCTGCTCAGGATGCTGCTGAAAGAGCAAAAGAGACAGCTAGAGAAGCTGAGGGAATTGCTAAGCAAGCAGCTGAGGAGGCCCAGCAAAAGCTGAATGAAGAGCTTCACAAACAAGAAGCTGAAAAGACAGAATTGATACAACAATCAGCCTCTGAAATACCACCAGACCAAAGTCAGGGTGAGGAAAACCCTGAGGTGCCAACCTTGCAAGTGCTCACTACGGTCACTCCTCCTACTCCCATGCTCCATTTAGTGCCCTTTGCACCGAAAAAGGGGGAAGAAGTCCCCGATTTTAGCACAGTATACTATGATAGGGCTACCAAAAGGATCATGAGAAGAACTGAGCTAAAGGTAGGGGCTGAAGGAATGACCAGCACAATGATATCTGATAAAGTTGTGATGGTCGGAACAGATAAAGACCCGAAGTTTGTCATAAGGCCTGGCAGGGCAGCAATAGACGCTACAGAGGACAATGTAGATCAAATGATGAAGGAGATAGACTCGACCAAGAAAACCTCTGCCCAGCTGAAGGACACTCTTAGGAAAGAAAGAGAGGATGGTAACAGATTAAAAAGAAAGTACAAGCAGGTACTTAGGGAGATGGAGGCCACAAAGCATGAAATTCATGCTATTTAGCAGGAATCCCAAGCAAAAGAGACGACACAAGAAGCCTTGGATAAGGCACATCAAGAAATTCAGGGCGTAAAGGACGAAAGGGAACAAATGAAAACAAAGATAGAAGAATTGACAGAGCAGCAGAAAGACATCTATGAATCCAATACCTTATATGTTAAAGATCTGCAAGAGCAGCTGGAGGCAGCCAAGGGGCAGCAAGTGGATCTGCAGCCAGTCAGAGAACACATCCTGGCTCGGAAGGCTAGGATGCTGCAATTGGAAATGGCCCTGGAGGAAGAAAGGTGTAAAGTCCTGCAAATTGATAGCAGGATAGATGAATTGTTAAATACAGCATCTTATTTCGTAGACAGATCGCAAGACATCCTGGAGGTGCTGACTTCAAGGATGATCAGAGCAGAAGATGATCAAGAAGTCCCAGCTGGGCTATCAGTTAAGGATAGGCAAACTTTAAAGTGGGACCATGACCTGATCGAGTTTGCTGTTATTGCTGCAGAGGACTTTCAGAAGACAGTGAAGAAAACGAAGGGAGCATGTACAGACTTCTTTAGAAGAGCTCTTGTCACCTACCATCGCTGTCAAGTGGAAGCTGAACATAGGTTACCCGAATTCCCAGATCATGATACATTTACAGGGATGTTACAGACAAGGCATTAGGAAGGAGAAGCCAAGGTCCAATGCATCAGAGCCCTTGATGAGCCGATCCTGAGAAATGAAATTGGACATGCAGCTATTAGTGTACAGCTCTTGGAGGAACAGGTGCGTCTGAACAAGGCCAGGATAGAAGCCATTCAGAAGCAAGCAGATAAGTTCGAGCTGAATATACAATTCCTAGAACCCCAATCGTTTGAAGGACTCGCCAAGGAGGCAGTAGCATGGAGGAAATTTTTGGAAGACCAAGAGGGCCCCTCCAAATGAGAAGGACTGGTCAAACTTTGTAGAATGTAATATTTTGTAAAGGGTAGAGAGAAATTGGAACGTTGGGAAGCCCAAAGGTTACTTTGGGCAACCCAAGCATTTTTGTTTTTTGTATAAAACTAGGGAAGAGAGACAAAGAAAGGGCTTTTTCCCAGTTAGACTGGAAGACTTGTTGTAAGAAGAACTACTTCATTTTGCAATAAAGAGTTTGGTTTTCCTGTTGGAGAAAGGACCGTGAAGTGTTCCAAATGTTGTACCATGGACAGCGGAAAGATGAATTACTTTGTTTTTCAGCTTATGTCTGTGAATCGTGAGATTGTTCTAACTTTACGACCTATGTCTGGTTGAATAATTTCTGATTTTATTTATGGAAATTTCACTTAGAGTAATGTATGTGTTTGTATATAACAATCGGCTATCTGGTTGTTAGAATATCTTCTCATTCATGTGTTGTAAACGTAAATAGTAGCTATCTGTAATCTTGTTTAACATTCATGAAAGTGGTACATTACTCACGAATAATGATTTTCTGGCTCCTCGGGGATAGATAGTTAGTTATTTTTGTTTCATAATTGCATATGTGATTTAGGTGTTGCGAACATAAGACGAGAGGTAAGAACCTAAGCAGCACATTGTGTGGTTCCCGGCATCCTTATCACCCTGCATGGTTTAGATAGGCATGTGCATTGCATATATTAAGTCAAAATACAAATTCCGGTGGACCGGGCCGCAACCGGTAAACCCTCGTTGTTACTTTGACCTACGGTAGCCGGACCGCAAACCGGACGGATTCCCTATACCAAACAGTCAGCGGGCTAGTTGGGAACGCTGATTGGGGAGAATCCTTTATGTTGCCGCCTGTGATTTTCCAGGCCTCAACAGGAACCAGAGATGGAGTTTGAAATGGCATACGATGCAGAGGCAGAGTCTCTTCCCGAAGGGAGATCAGTATAGAAGGAGTCCATAATGAAGAACCAGTTAGCAAAAACCGAGTTGACAAACTTGACTTACTGCTCAGTTATAAAATTTTCACGCCAACCTCTTTTTCTTTTTACTTTTCGAGTGAAACTTGTCTAACTCTAACTAGACAAGTATACCAATATGGTCAGACTTTTCAACCCAACTCTTCTACCTCGACAAGTTTTTTTACTTGTCAGTTTTACCAACAGGTTTTACTTCGACAAGTTGACTTTGAAAACTTGTCGATTTTCCAACTTCGATAGGACTTAACCGATAGGTTTTACTTCGACCGGTTTACTTCAACACACTTGCTCGACTGGTTTGTTTTTAGTCAAAATTTACAAAGGATATTTCTTAGTCTAAAAGACTTAAGAAATTAAAAATGTTTTTCACCCACCAATAATATGAAGTAAAAACCGACACGATCAACAATTCAACAGAATTATAAAAACATATAACCAAACATTTAGGAAGAATTGAGTCGACCACTCCGTCGTAAAACCTAGAACTTTTACTAGGTGATAAATTTATGGATTCTTTGATCTTTCACTCTGTAAATGTAAACAACATTTACACAATTAATTCTAGAGAAAATGTCCACTAAGTAAACATGCATTTCAACCATAAACTATTTGATATATATAACTTGTCGAGAAATAACAAAAGAGGTAATACAAACTTGTCGGTTGCTCGACAGATTCTTTTATAGAGCTTCGGCTCTTCGACAAAATCAAACACAAAAAAGCTTGAGCTTCAACTCTATTCTTTCTTCACTCTCTGCTCAGAATTCTCTCTTTGAGTTCTCTTTTCTCTCTCATTGATTTACAAACTTCTTCTTCTATTTATAGGCAAACTAAAAATTGCTTCTCTGTGAATCTACAGTCTTGACATTAATGGTTTTAATAACTATCTACCTAAAACTTAAATTCAGAAAATTAATTCGACTGGATTACAATGCAGAATCGTGAACACTTCACTCTTATTAGACTGTCTGACAGAGACTGAACTGATACGGACTCTGGCAGAGTCGGCTGAGGTCTGGAACGAATTCTACAAGTATTTACATTTTCCAACACTCCCCCTTAATTATGAGTAGATGGGGATTTTTTTAAAACAAAATTTTACAAAATGTTTCATATCTTAGACTTTCTCTGTGCATGACAGAGTTCACTGTGCAGAACTTGTCATTCCAAGATAACTACACAAATAGTGGAATGTATCGTTTTCCAAAGGATTTGTGAAGATGTCTACAAGTTGATATTATGACCTACAAAATTCTAAACAAATTTCTTTGTTGTTTACCAACTCTCTTATGAAATGAAGCCTTATGTCGATGTGCTTGGTTCTCTTGTGGAAAACATGATTCTTTGATAATGCAATGGTTGAATTTTTTTCACAAAAAAAGGTTGTTGGTTCTTGGTGGTTTAGTGACAAGTCTTTTAACACTCTCCTCATCCAGACAGCTTGGCATGCAGTGCTTGTATATGCAACATACTCTGATTCTGTTGAAGATAGAGTTACTATGGGTTGTTTCTTTGAAGCCCATGAAACAACACATGTACCAAAATGAAATGTGTACCCATATGTGCTCTTCCTGTCATCTATGTTGCCTCCATTGTCACTGTCAGTGTATCCAATGAGTTTAAAATTTTATGAGGTTGAATACATAATGCCAAGGTCTTTTATGCCATTTACATACCTCAGAATGCTTTTACCTGCTTGCCAATGTGAGTCTTTTGGTGACTCCATGAATATTGATATCAAACTTACTCCATAAATGATGTCTGGTCTTGTTGTCGTTAAATAACGTAAGTCTTCCAATAAGCCTTTTAAATAGTGTAGGATCTACAGTTGATCCATCATCCTCCTTGCTCAATTTTAAACCTGTTATTATTGGTGTTGGGGATGTCTTGCAATTAGACATATTAAATATTTTTAAAAATTCACTTGCATATTTAGACTGTGATATAAATATACCACTTTCATACTATTGGAATTCAATGCCCAGGAAAAATTTCATAAGCCCCAAATCAGTCTTTTCAAATTCACTTTCCATGACTACTTTAAAATTTTCTATGCCAAAGTCACCAATAAATATTAAATCATCTACATACAGGAAGACAATTAACATCTTACCTTTCTCATCAACTTTGGTGTGTAAAGTCGGTTCACTTTCACTTATGTGAAATCCATTTTCGGTGAGATAGGGATCAATCCGACTGTACCAAGCTCTAGGAGCTTGCTTCAAACCATAGAGTGCCTTTTTCAGTCTAAACACTTTATGCTCTTGACCTGGAACTTCATAGCCTTGTGTTTGTTCCACATATACTTGCTCTTTTAGATAGCCATTCAAAAATGATGACTTAAAATCCATTTGATAAACATGCCATTTGTTTTTTGCAGCAATGGTCAAGATTGTTCTAACTGTATCCATGCATCCAACTGGGTACATAAGTTTCATTGAATCTTATGCCAGGATGCTTTGTGAACCCTCTTGCTACCATTCTTGCTTTATGCTTCTGCACATTCCCATAATCATCTTGCTTTGTCTTGTAAATCCATTTTACGCTGATCACATCTTTATCTTTTCATACATCTACCAACTCCCAAGTTTGATTCTTCTCAATGCATTCTATTTCTTCATCCATGGCTTGTGCCCATACTTCTTCTTCGACAGCTTCCTCAAATGTTAGTGGATCATATATAGGAGAAAATAATGCAAAGAGAGAGAATGAATTTGGTGTACCAACTTCATATATCTCACGCAGACTTCTTGTCTTCACTAGTTTTGTCGATGTCGACCTCGACGAAATCCTTGATGGAGTCTGTTGTCCTCTTGGTGTACTTGTCGGCATAGATTGAGCTGCAACTTGTGTCAATGTTCCTTGGACTGAACCATGTCGCGGTGACATGGGATTTGATGGTGCTGCAACCAGTTGACTTGTATGTGGTGTTTGAACCACTTCCCCCGCCATGTCATCATTGTCGACATTTGACACAATCTCGACATTTAGGTCGATAGTTCCATCACATGATTCATTCTCGACAAATTGAACATCTCGATTGATGATCACTTTCCTTGTGACAGGATCACACAACTTGTAAGGATTTTGTGTCTTCAAAGTAGCCAACAAAAATACATTTATGTGCCTTGTTTTCTAGCTTCTTTCTTAGCTCATCTAGAACATGAGCATATGCAACACAACCAAAAAATTTTAAATGAGAAACACTATGATTCATACCTGTCCATGATTCTTGAGGAACTTTGTTCTTCACACTCTTTGTCAGACATTGGTTCATAATGTATACAGCAGTTGTGACTGCTTCAGCCCAATATTCATTCGACAAATTCTTGGCTGCCATCATGCTACACGACATATCCATAATGGTTCTGTTTTTTCTTTCAGCAACACCATTCTGGTGAGGTGTATACCGCATAGTAAATTGCTTTTGTATTCCATGAGTTTTGAAAATTTTTAGAAATTCATTCGAGACATATTCTCCTCCCCTATTGGTCCTTAATATTTTGATGCAGTGTCCACTCTGGTTCTCCACGAGTGCCTTAAACTGTTGAAAATAACTAAATGCATCAGATTTATTTTTCAGAAAACATACCCATGTTTTTTCTTCAATAGTCATCAATAAAAGTAAGAAAATAATTTCAGCCACCAATGGATGATGTCTACATTGGACCACGAATATCAGAGTGCACAATTTCAAGTGGTGTGCATGCTCTATAATACTTTTCGACTGGAAAATTATCTCTATGTTGCTTGCCAAAAATGCATCTTTCACAAACCCAAATCTGAAATGCCATAGCCAGGATTCATCTTGAAATTTTGTTTGAAATGCAGCCTGTAAATCAGTGATGCCATTTTCTTTCTTGTTGAATTGCTCGACTTCTTCTTCGCTTTTTGTCTTGAATGCAACTCCTTTATTTGCATTTCCTTTCATGTTGAGAACTATCCTTAATGGAAATAAGCGATCGCTTGTCATTGGAACTTTTGTTATAAGTTGGTTTCTTGGACGCTTGTCTTTAATCACACAGTGATCATCTTCTATGTAGACTTTGTAACCTTTCTATATCAATTGTCCAATGCTCAAAAAATTATGTTTCAGAACTTTGACATGATAGAAATCAGGGATAAACTTACTCTCCCCTGTTTGGTTGGAATACCGACAGTACCTTTTCCCAAAACAGTGACTTGGATATTATTTCCAAGTGTAACATCAGTTTGAACTGAATTATCTAGACTAGAAAACAAATTTAAATTAGCAGTCAGATGATTGCTATAGCCTGAATCTAAGTACCATATGTCATGTGGACTTTCTTGGACATAATTGCATTTAATTGGAGATTCATATGCCACTAACATTGCACTTATCAGAGTGCCGGTGTTGGTCAACTGATTTGGGATTCTCCTTCCTTGGTAATATTGTTTGTTCCTACATTCATATGCATAATGACCAAATTTATTACAATAATGACATTGAATTTTTTATTTATCAAACCTCTGACCACTTGGCTGACTTGGATTCAGATTCTCTCCTCTACCAGTGACATTTGTAGGACTTCTGTCGCATCCTCTTTTGGAATAAATTCTTCCTCTGCCATTGGAATTTTTTCTCCCCCTGCCTCTACCACGACTTATGGATGATTGTATTGCGAACGAACCTTCCAATGATGTATGTGTTATGTTGATTCTGTGTTCATGATTGATGAGGGAAGCATGCAACTCATCAATGGTAAACACCGACATGTCTGTGTGTTCTTCCAAGGTCACAACCAAGGATTCAAATCTTGGGGGAATACTTCTCAGAACTTTTTCAACCACCCTTTGGTCTATTATGGTTTCTCCATGAGATTTAAGTTGATTTATCAAACCAACAACTCTGGTGTAAAATGAGTCTACTAACTTTGATTCTTTCATGGACAGAGATTCAAAATCTCTTCTAAGAATCTACAACTTGGAAGTCTTCACCTTGTCCAAGCCTTGATAGGTGGTCTCCAATGTGTCCCATGCCTGCTTAGCACTAATCTCTGACGCTACTCTTGGGAGTATGCTTTCATGCCTGGATTGATGTATGTAGAACAGAGCCTTTCCATCTTTCTTCCTATGTTCCCTCGAGATATCTTTCTCAGCTTGTGTGACATTGTTATATGCTTTCTGATCTGTTGCTTCTGCATAACCATACTAGACTATATCCCAGACATATTGACCTTTGAACAAAGCCTTCATTGTTAGAGACTAATATTCATAATTTTTTCCTATAAAAATTGGAGTTTGCAATGAACCAGAAGTGGAAGCCACTTTTAATTTTCCTTAGAAAATTACTTTTCCCCTTTTAAGACAATATTTCTTTCCTAAACCTTGCTCTGATACCAGTTAGCAAAAACCAAGACGGCAAAATTGAGTTACCGTTGAGTTATAAAATTTTCATGCTGACCTCTTTTTCTTTTTACTTGTCAGGTGAAAATTGTCTAACTCTCACTAGACAATTCTACCAATATGGTCAGACTTTCCGACCCGACTCTTTACCTTGACAATTTTTTTTACTTGTCATTTTTACCGACAGGTTTTGCTTTGACAAGTTGACTTCGACAACTTTTTGGTTTTACAAATTCAACAAGACTTACCCAACAGGTTTTACTTCGATCGGTTTGCTTCGACACACTTGCTTGACTGGTTTGTTTTTAGTCGAAATTTACAAAGGATATTTCTTAGTCTAAAAGACTAAAAAAATTACAAATTTTTTTCACCCACTAGTAATATGAAGTAAAAACTGACACAATCAACAATTTGATAGAATTATAAAAACATATAGCCAAACATTTAGGAATATTTGAGTCGACCACTCTGTCGTAAAACCTAGAACTTTTACTAGGTGAGAAATTTATGGATTCTTTGATCTTTCACTCTGTAAATGTAAACAACATTTACACAAGTAATTCTAGAGAAAATGTCCGCTAAGTAAACATGCATTTCAACCATAAACTATTTGATATATATAACTTGTCGAGAAATAACAAAAGAGGTAATACAAACTTGTCGGTTGTTTGACAGATTCTTTTACATAGCTTCGGCTCTTCGACAGAATCAAACACACATAAGCTTGAGATTCAACTCTATTCTTTCTTCACTCTCTACTCAGAATTCTCTCTCTGAGTTCTCTTTTCTCTCTCAGTGATTTAAAAACTTCTTCTTATATTTATAGGCAAACTAAAAATTACTTCTCCATGAATCTACAGTCTTGACACTAATGGTTGTAATAACTATCTACCTAAATCTTAAGTTCAGAAACATAATTCAACTGGATTACAATGCAAAATTGTGAACACTTCACTCTTGTAAGACTGTCTGACAGAGACTGAACTGATAGACTCTGGCAGAGTTGGTTGAAGTCTGGTACAGATTCTGTGAGTAATTACATTTTCCAACATGATTTGTGTCACTTGAGAATAATGTCAATCTAATTGATGTGACTCTTGGTTACCAAGCTCGTAGGTTGGACACCTAAGAGACCAATTTAAGCCAATGCAAGAACCACTACAATGAGACAGTGGAAAACGTTAATGAGGTTGTGGATTTGGCAGCTACATTAGAGCTCAGGGATGTCACTACAAAACTTGATAGGTTGATTGATACGATGGAGACACTCCAATATCACATTATGGGAAAGAACGATCTGAAAGGCGGAATTGAGAAGCTTAAAAAGACAGTAAGAGAGCTAAGAAATGTTATTGAAGAATATAACGAAACTATCATGTTGTTGAAGTGTGTTGTGGCTAGCGGGCATGGCATCAGTGCGGCCTTGAAGATTCACACGAAAGAACCATAACTGTATGATAGCATGAGGGATGCCAAGTTGTTGGGCAATTTATGTTAGGATTTGGAGCAATATTTGGAGAAAATGAACGAAAGTTCTGATTATTATAAACGTTGTTGTCATGTTTCTCACCAGAACAATTAAGTTATGGTGGATCAACTGTGGAGAATATGTTTTTGAGCAGAATATTAAGGAGCGAATTGAGAATTGGGAGCAAATGAAAGCTAATTTGAAGAATCTGTTTGGACAGGGAAGCCAAGGGTGGATTTCACAAAACGAGTTGATGAATCTCTAGCATGAAGTCCAGGTACAAATGTACATCAAATCTTACACATTTTTTATGATAGAAATCAAGGATATGAGCAAGGAGGATCATTTATATCACTTCATGAAGGAATTGCAAAATTGGGCGCATGAATCAAGACACTTGTAGAAGAAATATCGGCCATGAATAATTTGTTACATTTCTAGACGGATGGGAAGTCCAAGGATAAAAATGAAGGAAATGAGAAATCCCATGGAATGGAAATTTCAACAATAATAAGTTCAAAGGAAAGTCGAAACAAGGGAGTTAGTGTGAGGACAAGTGGCCCAAGAATGTTGAAGCACCCAAAGAAAATACGAAGTCAGTTTCTTGCTATACATGTGCGAAGGACCATTATGCAATAAATTACCCTTTACATCCATGATTGATCAAGTGGGAATCCATGATTATCTTTCCATGGTAGAATATATTTGAGGAATCTATTGTGGAAGGGAAAATAGATGCTCTTAGTTTTTGTAAATTCCCTATCAAATATTCAAGAATAGTTCCATATCAACTATAGGCCTCATACATATAGTAGTTTCATTTGATCATAAATTATAAGAAGGGTATTTCCAATCAAAAAACTATTATTTTGTGCCACACTCCATATCATGTACTATAGATTTTGAATATTCATTGTGTGGCTTATGATATCTTGAAACAACTATATGCTACAAACTCTTTCTTTGGGACAATTTAATAGGCCATCCATCATCCCACCAAGATGAATTGAATGCATTTCTTATATTATTTGGTTTTGGACGCATGGTTGTATAAGATTAACTAAATATGTGTGCAACATACTCTAGATCACATAGTTGTCATCTGAGAAGCTCATGCCTCTACATTGGGGGACATTTTTTCACAACTAAAAACTTTCCAACAACATCTCTTATGTCCATTTATGTCATTCCAGGTTGAGTATTTTAATTTCCACTACCTTCTTTGCAATCAAATTGTTTGAGGAGTTTTGATCCTAAATGACTAGGTTTAGATCACCAACCAATCGGGACAAAGAAACACACTATAATCTTTGACTCAAGTAATTAAATTGAAAAATTGGAAAAGAAGGAAAATGAAAAGGGCACCGATGGGGATAAATGGATAGCCTTCTTGATGTAGTTTATCAATCCAATTCTTGCACTCTAATGCACTCCTTCTCAAGACTTTCACACATCAAAATAAAAAACACCTTTCATAATCATTTCTAAATTATAATCACAATTATTAATACAAATGTCAAACTCATAACTACCCAAGCAATTACCCCTTGTGTTAGGGTTAGTCCTCCAAAAAAATTAATTTAATAAAAATAAGATTTAACACACACACACACACATTTGGGGGAAGGTGGGGGAAGAGGAGGGGAAGAAGAGATATATTCTATTACTTAAAGATATAAAAACAATACAAATTATACTTGAGAATCTCTCATGATACCTCCACCATCGAATCTTGGGTTCCTCTAGCCTGGGCCATTAACAACCAACCATTCTTTGATACCTTCACCAATTATAAAGTGGAGGATAAATCATATAATGGAAATCATAACTCAACCTCAGGAAGGGAAAATTTCATAAATTCTTGGTCTAAGTTGGGTCTTTGAACTATCCTATTTATTTCCCATTTACAATTTTCCACAAGAAGGATGGATTAGGAGTGTGATTCCCTCTTCCTTTGATACTGCAAATTATTATAATGAGAAAGGCAATTCTTTCATGCCTTTTACCTTCATGAAAGTGGTCTTGGATTTGATTTCCTTTTCCCTTCTTCCATCAAAATCTAAGTCTTCATGTTTGACCCTTAGTTTAGCTACAATGGGTCTTAGGATTCCTTGATTTATTTTGTATAGCCTTTGTCCATTGTATCCCATATACCTTAGTAGTTTGGAAATAATGCCTCTAATATGATTTTCAAATTCACCAAAATTTTCTTAACAAATTTCCAAGAAAAGTGAGCTTACCAAATTTGTCTCAGTCATGGTGTTGGTTTTGGCAATGGGAATGGAAGGTGGCCTTGTTTCCTGTTTCTCTTGAACAAAGTCTTCTAGATTTTATAGTGCTTTATTATTCTTAACCAACTCTTAGTGTAATTGATTTATTATCTAATTAAGTCTTTCCTCATGTTGGCTATCCAATTGTGTGAGTTTCTTTCCCAATTGTAAGAGTTGTAGTTTTGTCTTGTCCAATTCTACCGTCATGGTAGTAAAGGATCCCTAGCATGTGACAATTTATTTTTCTAGCTCATCTACTTTCTTCCTCTGAAATCGAATTTCCTCTTGAATCTATTTGTTGAAGTCTTCCCACTCTTCCAACTTCTCTCTCTTCAAGGATTTTCCCATGGTGAATTTTTCTTTCTTTTCAAGTACTACAACTACATCACATTCAAGGATGCAATCATTATAATACCATATGATTTGTAAAGAAGGGACTTATATCCCACGCACTTCACCAACACAATATTCTACTAAACAAAATTCCAATCTTTGTTCTCAATGTTATATAAAGACTTTGTTTCAAGGATTGTTCTTAACGTAGATTGCACTCAACAATAACTTTATAATTCAAATAATGATCGTTCCAACAAGAAAATCCAAGATTGTGCCAAACACTCTAGCACTAAGAACTATGTATTCAGTGCAGATCCTTTTCATTGTGATATCTGATTGAACTCAAGCTAATAAGAAGATAAAATATAAGGAACTATTGTGGTTATGTTAGTGGATTCAATTATGATTTCAAATCTATATTTCCAAGCTAATGCTAATTTAAGGAAAATCTATTGTAAATGGTTTTTGGTTCACAACTATTTCCAAATACTTATGTTGGTATTTGTAGGTCCAAGCGAGTGTTGAATAAACGGGAAACCTATTATGTCGTTGTTAATCAACAACAACTCTATTTAGTGCAAAACATGTCAATAAATTTAATTTAATTACATTCCCCCCACACACGAACACTACTCAATTGTCAATTAATCAAGCTCTATATGCCCACAATTAAACCAACACGACATTTCATAATACCCCAAGAGACAATGTAATATATTTCTCCACCAAATCATAGTCAACCCAACATTGGAAAATATGTATACCACCAATAATTACAAAGAAGAGTGATTTTGTTTACAGTCATGTTATATAAGTAGTGACATGTAAATTGTTTAAAAGAAGATAAAAAATGTAACCATGTGTATGAATCCTCTTAGCAACTTGTATATTGTGTTGTTTCTTTTAATTAGCAATTACTTACTTTATGTGTGTACATATTTTACGATCATGTTATCTACGTAGTGATATATAAAATTGTTTAAAAGAAGATCAACAATGTAACCATGTGTATGAATTCTCTTAGCAACTTGTATATTGTGTTGCTTATTTTAATTCACAATTACTTACTTTATATATATGTATGTATATATCTACACACACACACATATTGTTGTGCTTGAACAAGGTTAATTGAACTAATCTCTTCTTTTTCTTTTAATCCCAATGAATGCTAAGATTTCAATGGTTAGACAAGGTCTAAAAACATTTAGCATCATAACCATATACAAAAGGATCACTGAAACAAAGACAAGCACATCCACACAAAAGAACACATAGATTTATCCTAGGAAACCCTCATGGGGAAGGAAACCCAGAAAAAATTCCTCGATATAGACTTTAACCAAGTACAATGTAAGACCCAAAGAATAAGACTTATAAGACCCAAATAATAAGATTTATAAAACCCCAAGAATAATACTAGACTTCTTCCTCTCTCTCAGATGGACTGCTCCTTCTCTCTCTAGTGCAACTGTTGAGTTCTATGCTTGTCCAAATGAGGGAGGCACCTCTTCTATTTATATTAATTAGCTAAGAGGCCTAATAGCCCAACTGGGCGGACTTATCCTTGTTGCCATGGATGACTTGCCTTGGAAGACTCAAAAATACATTTCAATAATACTTTTGTGGGTACTACTGAACAGACTTACATCAAAGGTTTTACCTCAAGACGTTACATGACCAATTACATCAATCACATCCCTAATTGGAGGAACAACATCTCCGGAAGGAATAATAAGAATAATAATACAAAATAGAATATCTTTCGCAGTTACATTTCTTTAACACTCCCTCTTAACAAGGAAGGTATTCTATAATACAACAATACATCTGTACAACTGACTAGTAAGTATATATGTCATAGTAGGTTTTCACAACTATATCAACATTATCATTATCTATGGAATATCACCATCATAGATAATCACATCACGAACACATATGTACGAGCATCGTATCTTGACACATCATCACAAGCATCACATCTCATCACATCATCATGAGAATCATCTCTCATCACATCATCACGAGTATCACATCTCGTCACATCATCATAAGCATCACATCTCATCGCATCATTATGAATATCACATCTCGTCGCATCATCATGAGCATCAGATCTCATCGCATCATCATGAGTATCACATCTCATTGCATCATCATGATCATCACATCTCATCACATATTCACGATTATCACATCCCATCGCATTATCATGAGCATCATATCTCATCGCATCATCTCATGTATCCTCATCCTGAGCATCGCCTGCAATGTTACACAAACACAACACAACATTGAAAATTAATTTAGAATCACCCACAGCATCAAAGATACTGGAATCTCAATGTCTATAAATGAATGTAGGACTACATCCTCCGCAAATTAATGCAAGACCACAACATTCACAAATGAATGCAAAACCACAACTTCTGCAAATGAATGCAAGACCAAAACATCCGCAAATGAATTTAGGACCACAATGTCTACAAATGAATGAAAGACCACAATGTCCACAAATGAATGCAGGACCACAATGTCTGCAAATGGTTGTAGGACCATAATGTCTGCAAATGAATGCCATACCAAAATGTTTGCAAATGAATGCAGGACCACAACTCGTTGGGATCTTCCTATTTGAATATACAACCAACCTTCTTGGGATTTTCCTTGTGAGGATTCCACCAAACATGTTGGGATATACCCTTAGTGATACGACCAGTTATACTGGGTTTCACCCTCGATGATATCACCAACCATATAGGTATCTACCCACGAAGATACAACTAGGCTCTTTATACAGTGAGCATACCACTGGGGCTCATCATTATTTTCTTGTACATCCACAACTTCATCAATATCTATAAGCATACTGGCAAACTCTACTAGCCTTCTTTGTACTTGCATATCACTCCCTCTTTCGAGGGAGGTCCTTTCAGATTACACAAAGATTGTCTTGAAAGTGTTCAATATTTACACGAGACATAAGCTTAGTCAACACATAAACAACTTGTTCCTCTGTAGGACCATAATGGAGCTTCAAGGCTTCTCTCTACACCATATCCCAAACTTTATGAAAAACTAGGTCCTCTGTTAGCTTGATGCAACTCTGATTGTCACAATAAATATCAATTACATCTATATCGGCATCAAAGAATCTTTCCAATAGTTTGTGAATCCATATTTATTTGTTACAGGCTCAACATGTTGCAATGCACTCGACCTATGTTGTACTGAGTGCAACACTAGTCTGAGTTCTACTAAACCATGAGATCACAGCTTATCCCAAACTGAAACATCATCCCGAGGTTCTCTTTCTTGCACTTCCTCTTTGCATCTACAACGAGCTCATCCTCTCCTGTCAAGTCATTGACATATACCAGTATTTTGCATTAAACCTTAAGTAAATGTTGGAGCCCACTTTACTCTTAGTAAATACTAAGTCCATCAGGAAGCTGTCCATCCTATCGTACCATGTCAAACTCGAAGATATTCTGCAATGACTCCCTCTGAAGAAGAGCATCATCCTCCCTTTGCATTTTGTAATCTATCATTGGAGTTACAGGTAGCATCCTCTACAACTGATCTTCTATGTATCCATCTCAGGTCAATGGATACCAAGATCCTTTATCTTGAACTTTGTTGAAAATTTCCTCTTGTACCCATGTGTGAGATTTTCGTCCTTTATAGGCTTGCATATTCAACCTTGTAGCAAAGGTTAATATCTTCATCACTCTATGTGATCTTCAAGATCCTCATGTAACTGGATGTGTTTATCCATGGGTGCCTTCTGAGCTCGTACAAAGCCTTTTGTTCACATGTGGTTCTTTGCTCGAATACACTTCTACTTCACTCAAGAAGTGTGTCTGGTCAATGGAGTATGTCATTCCATATTCTACTCCCTCTTTCTGAGAGAAGCCATGAACCTTGCTTTGTATCCCTCAATGCTGCCATTTTCTACATAATTCATATTGTAGATCCACATGGAAGATACTACGAACTTTCCTTTTGTAATGTCCCAAATTTTGCATTGGGTCACAATGGCCAAATCATATTTTCCATATTCATGAAATTTTTCAAATGGATGCTAAAAGTCAAATAATTACCAAGGAGGAAAATCACTAATTTCCTAGGTTGGGGGTGGAAGCTTTGAGATTTGGAATAAGGGGGATAATAAATTATGTTTAGACATTAGAAGAGTATAAATATTTAATAATGTAGCTTATTAAATAAATACAAGAGAAAATTGAAATGGATATGGAGAATGGAGACACATGGAGACTATGGGTCCCACACGGGGCCCACTCAAGCTAAAATTCCTATGTTAAATGGCATCCTCCTCTTGTAATTTCGAATCTATGAGAATAATAATGTTTTGGGATGGATTATGAAGTTAATATACTTGTCCATATACTTCATAAGTCTAATTTTGTATGAATTTTAATTTACATGGGAGAGGAAGAGCCAAATGGGAGTTTCATGGAAACTTGGCTAGATTCCCCTTACATTTATGACACCTATGTCAGCAATGATGGAGATTCTATGACAGTTATGACACAATTCATATATGAATGATTAAATACTAACATACTGACATGTAAGGAATGAATATAGCATCTTAGAGGTAAAATTTGGGAGTTGGAGAAGGCCAAGAGGCTCCTACTCAAATTTGGGAGAAGAGGGAAGGTGAAGAGAGAGGCCACATGGCATAACATGAGCAGCCACACTAATTCAACTTGTATTTTTTTTATGGATGTATTTGGAACCTTATAATACCAATAATTTTTATAAATACAGGGATCATCCATGAGAAGAGGATTTTTCTCATTTGTGAATTGCGAGAGCTAGCGGATGACTAGTTTTCTTGCTTAAGCCAATTTCGAGGGTGAAAGATTCCCATCCTAGTTGGTGTTTGGAAAGGACACTCAAGTATTTCATGTATCTTTAATGGAGTCTTTTTTTTAGTTGCAAGCTACAGGAATTTCATGGACATCTCAATATCAGCTTGTTCTTCCATTCATCTCGAGTTTTCTCACCATGTTTCAGCTCTATGGAGTGAGGCGCACTTGGTGAGCTATTCATATATTTGAGGGAGCTTCTCTTACTCCAGTATTTTGTATTCTGATTTAAATTATCTTTTATTTAATTTCATAAATCTCTCAGGTCGAAAATCCAATATATCTCATGTATTCTTGTCCAATATTGAAGAAATAGTGCCATTTCTCCAATACCTTGTTGTAAACTCTTGCAATCTTGATGGAATGGAATATATGTGTGAAACATTGATGATTTATAAATGAATTAACTGTAATTAAAGTATATTATGGGTTTTATTGTCTGTAACTTATAATTTGTGGTCATTGGGTTGAATTTCATAGCATTTGGTTCAAACTACATCTCATTTCCCCAAGGATTGAAAACTAGTTTTTTATATCTGATTGAAGGAAGTGATAACAGCCATGGTAGTTCAATTGGTTAGGCATATTTATCTCTGATAATGTCTTCTACACATAACCTGATTCAATTTTATAATTTGAGTTATTTTATGTACATTTGGGAAGCCATTCCGGCGATTACCCCGAAGGGATTTAAGCCCCAAAATTGCTAGTAAATTCATCTATCTTATTCAGAATTTGATATAGACTTGCAGAACTTATTGGAGGACCATAATAAATCCATGAAAATAATAATTTATTTATTATATCATTCATACACCTTCTCTGATTATTTGGGAGCAATTGGGCTGATTTGGAGACCAAGACACTAAAACTAGTTAAGAGCCAAAATTGTGAAAAAAAATGGAAAATTGGGCATTTTAATAAATTTACTAAAAGGGGACATTATAGTGGTATCAGAGCATGATATTGGCACATGATGTGGTATGATATTTATGAGGACAATAATTCAGGGACCACCATTAGATATTGAAACCAAAAGTGCTTTGGTTGAAGAGGGAAAAAAAAGTAGGATAAGAAGGCGATGTCTTTTGGGGAAACTATGACTAGGCATGAAAAGAGAACCTCATATGATGATGAGGAGATAATAAAAATAATGGAACCTATCCTTGAAGACATGAACAAGAATATTATGAAAGGATTCAAATTTTTGGCTATCCAAATTTGGGAAACATATATTTATTTTAAGAAAACCAAGGGGAAAAATGCATCAGCTTGCTTGAAGGAGCAAAAGGAGAAGACCCATGAACCACCTAGTTCTGAAATAGGTGAAGTAGAAGAAGTAGTACATGAAGATGATATAAATTCACTCCCAAGTGACTCTGAAAAATATGAAGATACATCACATGAGTATGAAGAAGTTTTTATTGAAAATACTGAAGATAATTTTGAGGCACATGCTACCTTGGAAATGAAACAAAGAGGATCTAATGATGGATTCTTGAACTATGAAGGAATACCTACTGATGAGTGCTCACACCTCTATGTTGGTGACATAGAGATCACTTTTGAAAGTGTTTCTGCAAGCCAAAATTCCATTAAACATGAAAATGAAGACCTTGTAGCAGTTGAAGAAGAAACAAGATCAACTTCCCCACCACCACTTGAGCTTCATGAAGTTGGTCCAAGCAAGAAGGAAGAATATGAGGAGTTTCATTTGAAGGAGCCTCATTTTCTTGAAGGGTCCTTAAATATGAATGAAAATAAGATCCAAGAGGCCCTTAGAATACTCCATGACACTCAAGCATTGGTATCA
This sequence comes from Pseudotsuga menziesii, assembly GCA_001517045.1. NCBI lineage: Eukaryota > Viridiplantae > Streptophyta > Pinopsida > Pinales > Pinaceae > Pseudotsuga > Pseudotsuga menziesii. The sequence goes on from LPNX011144337.1 coordinate 20,156, forward strand.
AATTCTTGTTGGAGAGCTACTTCCTTGGAGGAGCCATCATTCCTTGAAGACATGGAGAAGATTCAAAGAGCAATTCCAACATCAAAGGTAATTTCATGTCTTTTATTTTTTATAGAAAAAATTTCATTTAGCTTAGTGAATTTTTACATGAATCCTACTTGAATAATAATGAAGTTATTGATAAGCTCACAATTCAAAATGAGCAACTTCTTGAAAAGTTGCAAGACACTTGTTTTTCCTCTGATGTTTCATATTTTCATAAGGTAGATTGCTTGGAGGATTCTCATGACATGATGGATAATAAGAAACACAAAAAAATTGCAGGTTCTTGATGTGCTTGAGTATTATAGTGATGAGATCCAATCACTAGTAACGGTGGAAGAGGAACTTGAGTTGCCTCTTGAAAATGGTTACACAATTTTTGAAGAAGTGCATAATTCCACCACCTTGGTACCAACCCATGAGGAAATTTTTGAATTTTTTAGGGAGGTTCATAATCCTACAACTATGGATCCTTCACATTATGACAATTTTGCACTTAATTATCATTTGGGTTAGTTGGTTCTTTCTCCTACATCGTACACTTCTAAATTTTGCAGCAATCATCCTAATGAAGTATGGGTGAAAGGATTCTTTTTTATGGTGCCACATGAAGAGCATGGACATTCTATTTCTCCTTTTGATAATGGAATTATTAGAGCACCATATTATTTACATTTTCATCAGCATCATTTTTTACATTATGATTATGCACATCTACATGGGTGCACCTATGATGTTCACTTGAGTCACTTGGAGACTCATGATTTTCCTTGATACTTTCCTAGTGTATTTGGAGTTGGAGGAACTTCATCCCGCACTTGGGTGAAGAGTTATATGATTGAAGAAAATTATTATTGGTAGAAACATCCTCTAATTTTACATGATGATATACATATTCAAGAGTGTATTGATGAGACTTCTTTGAGCCACTTGAAGTCTTCATGTTTTCCTTGCTCCTTATTTTGTTCAGATTTTGGTGGAGGTTCTCCATTCACTTATTGGATGAAAGAACACATGGATTATTATATTGATGCACATTACATATCATTTGGAGCACATTCTTATTCACATTTTCAGCAGCATTCCTTGTTACTTTCTGATGATGCACATCTACATGGATGCACCTATGATATGAATTTGAGTCACTTGAAGACTCATGGTTTTTATTTCTCAACACTTGGTTCATTTGATGTTGGAGGAACTTCATCCAAAACTAGGGTGAATAGACTTATGATAGGAGAACATTTTTTGTTACCAGCCACATACAACATTATATCTTTATGATTCACTCATTCATGGATGTATGGGTAAGACTTCTTTGAGTCATTTGAAGTCTCCTTGTTTCTGTTGCTCACTATTTGGTTCAAATTTGAGTAGAGATTCTTCATTCACTTCTTGGATGAAAGAATACATGGTTGAATAATTTGATGCATATCACTTCCTTTTGGAGCAGCATTATAGGACATGGGATTCTCACCTATGTCATTGGAGAAGAATTGATTGGTCACTTGAAGCATGTATGTACTTGGAAAATGGTAGTCTACTCACTGGGAGGTATAAGCACTTTCATGATTTCTTGGTGAGGCACCTCCTTGATGTACATTCTTATTATGTTGTTATATAATTTGATGATATATATTATGCACTCATGATGTTTGGAAGAATGCATACAAGAAAATGGGATCCAGGAATTCTCTTTCCAAATGGTATGGGTTGGAGAGCACTCTTAATTGTTGGAGTGCAATGCAAGAAATGGGACCTTGGGATAGTTTTTATTCCCATTGATTTCAAATTATTTGGGAAACAAGCAGTATGGGACATGGATTCCCCACTTAATAAGGTGATTTTAATCATAGTAGTGGAGCAGCAAGCATGGTGGTTCCTCTCTGAAATATTCATGGAATCTCAAAGACTCAAAGTGGGCAGCTCAATGGCAACTTCAAAGAATCAAATAGAAAGCAAGTTCTTCAACAACCATGTTTGAAATTGCTTGAGGACAAGCAATATTGGGAAGGGAAGATTTGTAATGTCTTCAATTTTTCATTGGGTCACAATGGCCAAATCACATTTTCCATATTCATGAATTTTGTCAAATGGATGCTAAAAGTCAAATAATTTCCAAGGAGGAAAATCACTAGTTTCCTAGGTTGGGGGTGGAAGCTTTGAGATTTGGAATAAGGGGGATAATAAATGATGTTTAGACATTAGAAGAGGATAAATACTTAATAATGTAGCTTATTAAATAAATACAAGAGAAAAACGAAATGGCTATGGAGAATGGAGACACATGGAGACTATGGGGCCCACTCAAGCTAGAATTCCTATGTTAAATGGCATCCTCCTCTTGTAATTTCGAATATATGGGAAGCATAATGTTTTGGGATGGATTATGAGGTTAATATACTTGTTTATATACTTCATAGGTTGAATTTGAGATGAATTGTAACTTACGTGGGAGAGGAAGAGCCAAATGGGAGTGTCATGGACACTTGGCTAGATTCCCCTTACATTTATGACATCTATGGCAACAATGGAGGAGATTCTATGACAGTTATGACACAAGTCAGATCTAAATGCTGAAATACTGACATTTCAGGACTTAATAGATCATATTATAGGTCGAATTTGGGAGTTGGAGATGGCCAAGAGGCTCCTACTCAAATTTGGGAGAAGAGGGACGGTGAAGAGAGAGGCCACATGGCATAGCATGAGCAGCCACACCAATTCGACTTGGGTTTGGTTTATGGAAGTATTTGTAACCTTAGAATACCAATAATTTTTATAAAATACAGGGATCATTCATGAGAAGAGGCTTTTTGTCATTTGTGAATTGTGAGAGCTAGTGGATTACTAGTTTTCTTGCTTAAGCCAATTTCGAGGGTGAAAGATTCCCATCCTAGTTGGTGTTTGGAAAGGCCACTCAGGTATTTCATGGAGATTTAATGGATTCTTATTTTTAGGTGCAAGCTACAGGAAATTCATGGAAATCTCAATATCATCTTGTTCTTCCATTCATCTCAAGTTTTCTCACCATATTTCATATGGAGTGAGGCGCACTTGGTGAGCTATTAATCTCTTTGAGGGAGATTCTATTGCTCCAGTATTTTGTATTATGATGTAAATTATATGTTATTTAAGTTCCGAAATCTCTCAGGTCTAAAATACAATATATCTCATGCATTATTGTCCAATATTGAAGAAACAGTGCCATTTCCCCAATACCCTTTTGTAAACTCTTGCAATCTTGATGGAATCGAATATATGTGTACACCATTGGTGATTTATGAATGAATGAACTGTAATTAAAGTATATTATGGGTTTCATGATATGTAACTTAGAATTTGTGGCCATTGGGTTGAATTTCATAGCATTTGGGACAAACTACATCTCATTTCCCCAAGGGTCCAAAACTAGTTTTCTATATCTTATTGAAGGAAGTGATAACAGCCATGGTAGTTCAATTGGTTCTGCATATGAGTCTCTGATAATGTATTCTACACATACCCTGCTTCAATTTGAGAATTTTAGTGAGTTTATGTACATTTGGGAAGCCATTCCGGCAATTACCCAAGAGGGATTTGAACCCCAAAATTGCTAGTAAATTCATCTATCTTATTCAGAATTTGATAAAGACTTGCAGAACTGATTGGAGAACCATAATACATCCCTGAAAATAATAATTAATTTATTATATCAGTCATACACCTCTGAATATTTGGGAGCAATTGGGCTGATTTGGAGACCAAGACACTAAAACTATTCAAGAGCCAAAATTGTGAAAAAATTTGAAAATTGTGCATTTTAATAAAATTCTAAAAAGGGGAAATTACACCTTTAGGTATCAGAACCTCATTATAGAAATCATTCCCCATGATCAACTGGTATTCTTTCATCATATTCTTCTTCCATTTCTCCTTGGCTACTTCTGGAAGGATCTACATCAATGATGTCACTCAACAATGCCACATAACTAGATTGTATCTGAGTCATCTTACTTTCATTTGAAGTCCCATCATACTTTTATTCATCTTAAATTATCTCTCGTTCCCAACATGGTATTCATCTATCGAGGTGGATCTACCTCTCTATTTAGGTCATATCATGATTCTTATATTCTTCTGAAGCTCTTTATTTTGCCACAGTGTCTCTGACCCTTGGATCTTCTATTTTATCTTCATGTATGTTTATAGGAGTGAATCTTCTAACTGAACTGTGGTCACTTGTTCTTCAAAACAAGTCTCATCTTTATTTTCTTGTAGGCAATTTTGCATGATCTTTCCTACAAGTCAAATACATCAGTTGCATGGTTAGAAACATTTCATAGGACATATTCATAATGGAAAATTATTATGCATAAAGATATAATCATGCAACTATTTTAGCCAATACAACATTCATCCATATCTCGTATACACACAGAAACTTTCTATATGCCTTCCATCTCTACCATAACATTATTGAGATTGTGCACTAATCCCAATATGTCAACAAAGAGGTTTCATTCTAGATCAGTAGCAATGGAATGTTGTATAGCACCATAGGCCACTTACCCATCACATGCATATTAGTAGTATATTGTTCATCAGTGAAAAAATTCTATCATGCATAATACATTTCCTTGAACATATAGATGTACACAACTAAGAATTTTTATTTAAGAAACTAGATATACATGAAATGACAATTGAAACACTTATCTTTGGTAGACTCCTTCTTGATACTTATGTCCTATTGAGGCCTAGAAAATCCCAGGTAACAACAGTAGGGATTCTCCCCAATAAGCATTCCCAATTAGCTCGTTAATGTTTGATACGGGGGAATCCGTCTGGTTTACGTTCCGGCTACCGTAGGTCAAGTAACAGTTAAAGCTTATTTTACTGGTTGTGGCCTGGTCCAAGGTTTAATTGTATTTTTTAGTTTTATGTTTAGGTATGATATGCAAGTGCCTAGCTAAATGGAGTCTATAGAGATAATGAAGGGTGTCAGAATGTGATGCGCATGTTCTTACCTCTCGTCTTACCTCTTTCGCTTCTAAATCATAAACAAAGAAATACTAACTAATATTATCTAACCTATCCCTAGGGAGAAATACTGTAATTAATAATGAGTAATGTATTGTATAACATGCATTTAGAATACTACATATAGTTGTTAATATTTCTGAATACATGAATATAAATAGACAGATAAACAAAGAGATACCTCATTGCCAATTAAAACATTCATTACTCAGATATGATTGTGGAAATTTCACATAAATAAACAGGAGTATATTCATAACATGAAAGAATTCATAAGTTAGAACGATCTCACAGTTCATAGAAACAAGCTGAAAAAGAAGTAGTTCACATTTAACATGTCCATGTCAAGCATTTGAAACCCCACAGTGCTTTCTCCAGCTGAAAATATAAACTCTTTATTATAAGATGAAGTGGTTCTTCTTACAATAATATTGCACAAAGATAGCCTGAAAAAAGGTCCTCCAATACATAAAGCTTGCCTATATTTATACAAAAATTAAAAACTCTTGAGCTACCCTCGTTGCCTTTTGGGCTTCCCCTAACCTTTCCTTTACAAAATTTTGTCCTTTAGCTTATGGACTCAAAATACAATATATTACATCATTAATCAAAATGTTCTAAAAATTCCAACTAAGATGGCTCAGCTTGTTCATTCATAAATTTCTTCAATGCATTGGCATTTGCTACTATGTTTTCAAAACCAGAAGGTTCTAAAATTCTGATAGTAATTTCATGCTTAGCAGCTTGAGCTTATATACCTGCCACTCTGGCTGGAATCAGGTGAAGCTGGTCTTCCAATAAGTGACTGCTAACTGGTGCATGTGCTATTTCCGTTTTAAGCACATCTTCATCTAATCTCTTCACTAGCTGAATGGCCTATTCGTCTACGTTGCATCGTTCCTATAATTGCTTCAAAAATATCTCATGCTCTTGCAGCACCTCTAGTATCCTGCTAGCAGATATCTAACACCGATTGTAAGTTAGGAGGACTCTTCTGTAGAATTCTGCAAAGGAATTCTTCGTCTTCCTCACTGTCTTTACTATCTCTTCTATTGCTTTGCTAGCAAACTCGATCAGCTCATACTCTAGCTTTATCGTCTCCAGGTCTTTGGGAGGTACATCTGCAGGAGGCTCCTTACTTGTTTCTACCCATGTCATTCTTCCATGTAGAGTTTCTAAGATATCCTATGTCCTGCCCAAGAAATAGGAAGCTGTATTTATAATTTCCTCCAATATTATTTCTATCTGTTGAACCTTAAACCTCTCCTCCACCATCTGAAGTTGCATTTGATGAATATTATTCCTGAGTGTAAGAGCATGCTTCTTTAAAGGTTCAACATCGGCTTCCTGCTCCATAGCTATCTTCAATGAAACTTATAGTGAATTCTTTTGATCTTCCAAGGCTACTATCTGAGTTTCATACATATTGGATTTCCCTTCCACAGTGGTTCTTTGTACTTCCAGTTCTGTCACTTTATCTTCTAAATTCCCCTTTTCCTTATTCAACTCTTCAACTGATAGCCTCATATTATCTCTTTCGGCTTCCAAAACCTGATATCTTTGCTGTAGTTTCCCAAAATTTGCCAAGGTGGCATAGGATTCTTTTTTTATATTTCCTGTAAATAGCACCAAAGCATATTTATCTTCCTGTAGAGTCTGACACTCTGCCTTGGATAGCCCAAATTCACTGATCATATCTTCATATTTTCTCTTCATGTTCTGACTTTCACTTACCTCCTTTTTTAAGGCCTCTTTTAACTGTGCGAACTTCTTCTAGGACCGCTCGAGATCCGTCATTATTCTATCCACATTATCTTCAGTGGCTAAGGATAGGGATACCCCATATTTTTCCATTAATTGCAGATCTTTGTTGGTACCGTGAAACATTGTCTTATCAGTCACCATCACTCCTGGTTTACCTCCAATGTTCACCTTTTTCTCTATTCTTTTAACAATCCTCTTTTTACCTTGTCATAGTAAATGGTGTTTAAATTGAGCACTTATTCTCCTTCTATGGGAATAAAAGGAATTAGTTCAATTCCAGATACTGTCAAAGGATTTTATCTTGTTGTACTACTAGATGGAACAGTAGGTTCGAATGGATCAACATCGAACTGAGTTTGTCCTTGATCAGTAGGGTCTTGTTCTTCTTGTGTCTCTTCTCTTAATTCCTCAACTGCCTTTTCTGCTTGCTCTTTTTCCTTATTATCATCTTCTAATCTTAATCCTTCGCTTTCTTTCTTCCTTCTCTGTATTTATTCTTCCTCCTTTCTTTTCTTTTCTTCTTCTATCTTCTTTGTCGCATCTTCAGCTGTCTTTTTCTTTTCTTCTTCTTCAGCTCGCAACCAGTTCTCTACTTCTTGTGCTAACCTATGAGCTTCTTCCTACCTTTTTAGTTTATCAGTAGCTTTTCCCTTTCCGCCCACAATAGCTATCTTTTGTTTGAATCTTTTCCTCAAAGCGGTCATGTTTTTAGCATTCCGGAAGATCTCTTCATCTTTATCCTAGAAATTTGTATACTCAAAATGCACTCCAACTGCTGTGCAATAATTCACAACTTTATCCTCAGAGTCATTCTTATGGAAATTCATTTCACCGAAGTGAAAATACTCTAACTCCTTAAGAAAATACGATGTGGTTTTTACCCTAGATAATTTGTAACTTCCTACAAAAAAGGGGACTGCAAGATATACTGCCTTCTTCTGGTCAAAAAGGAAGTTTCCCACTCCATCAATGTACAACTGTCTCATAGCCTCTTTATGGATCACATAGTCTGTAGCATACCTCGGTCGAAGGGAAGGAGCCCTCGAACCACCATACATTCTTAAATATAAACCTTCTTCTGTCAAATAATAATTTCTGTTGTTTTTCACAACTTCCAAAGCTTCCTCTGACATAAAATTACATTCGACCAAGAAAATCAATGTATATAATGGCATAATGAAATTCTCACAAATCTCCTTGTAATGGCTATAATATTTGTGAGCCCATAATAATTTATAGGCAGCATACACCGGGGCCCGGTCTTTATCCCATGGGCACTTCAATGCTAGGAATGGCTGAGTACACAAAATGCAATCAATCAATATTGAACTCATATAAAATTCTATATTCTTTTGGGACACTCCTCCCAATGCTACACTTATACAAGCTGAAAGGATGTTGGACACTATATTTTCCCAATTAAAGATCGTACCTTGGGTGGCGACAAAAACTATCACTGGTACCCAACCTATTTTAAATATTTTTCCATTTTCCCTCCTGAAAATTATGTTTAGCATCAAAGCAATGAACCTGTATGGAGTGCGGAGGGTTGATGTTTTGTACTCTCTAGAAGGCCTCATACATAATTTTTTACCTGGGATCATCATCTTTTTAATTGTTTCCACCATATCTAGATTGATCTCCTTCAACAAACTTTCAGTCAAATAGGTCTGTGGTGTTGGTAAGTTATAAGCCATAGACACATAAGCTGGGCTATATACAGCATAACCCTACCTCTTGGTGTTGGCTAGTATCACCCTTGTTACATCTGCCCTAGGCAGAATCCACCCTATCACCTCTGAACATGGGAAAAGTTCAGGTCTGGTAGCCACTTTCATAATGGTTGATCTCTCAATATTGGCATATATAGGCATATCTTCAAACCCAGCTTCTGGAATTCTTTGGTTTGAAATCTTTCTGTATACTTCTCCCCATTTATACTTCGGCTCAACTCCAGTTGTGGCTTTAGTATCTTCATAAATAACCTCAACTTTGGTTATTATCTCTACTTTTGGTTCCTCTTCAGCTACTTGGGCCTTCTTCTTCTGCTTTCATGGCATATTGTTGTACTGATAATTAGCCTGTAACAATCATGCAACATTTTTTAGTCTACTTACTCCTAGAAAGCTATGTATTGAAAATAGTAATAAAAACAACCAGAATATTACCATCCCATCAATATGCATGTTGAATAACTTATTTTATCAAATAAATAGGCTTTTAATACGAGAAGCAACAACAAGAAACCAACAAAACCTATTTTCCCTAGCCTTCTAAAACCTTTGTTAGGGAAAACTCTAGATCTTCACAACCACCTTGCTTCTTTGGGTAAAAAAATTGACTGAGGAAAAGGAACAAATCTTGAATATGCATACCACTAAAACCCCCAAAACCCCTAATCATCAACGCTCCCCTCCAACATCCCACGGAAACACATCGTCAATTAAGACACGACTGCGTAGCCTAGGTTTTAAAATGATGCAAGAATGAAAGGGGCAATGCAGACGTCAAAACGCTCGTCTGCATCCTACCCTTACTTCCCAAAAAAAATTCAATGGTACACTCATGGCTGCATATAGACTGAGTGAGAAAAATAACCGGCCGAATGAAAAAGTGTTCACAAATAGACAGGATGAAACCTTAACCAAAGAAAAAACCATCGTTGTTCAAAACAGAAAAACCCCCACAAGAAACAAATACCTAACCCTATCGAATACATGCGGTCTAAAACAAATGATAATAATGGGAAAATAAAAATTTGAGTGAATCCTACCTGGAGACAATGTGGCAGGCGACCTGGACAGGCAATAACCTCTACAGGAAAAGGATTCATACAGGCGAATTGACAGCTGCATGGACTCAACTGGATAACGTTCATGGTGACAATGACACCTCATACAAACGTTATGTTTTTATAAGCCCGACCGTGGGAGTAAACCATTAAACTTGGCGGGAAAGAAAGGCTAAGCCATAGTCGGAATCATACTCCTGTGAAAATACGCAATATTGGATTGAATCAGCTATTTCTACCTGGTACATCGGATGGGAGAAACACATCGGAAGACGACAACACTAACTTATCTCAATATCAGCTAGGACATCGTGAGATCACGGATAGATTCGACACTAGACCTCCACAACGTCGACCAAAAAAACCACTAAAACTTTTGGCTGATTCCCATATACATAGCCGATGGTGAGATCACTTCACCAACTTAATCGGATATGGGAGAAAGATAGGCAAACAGATACCCAACTCATCGAAGATGCTTCAGACTAGACTTCCGAAAAATTGGCAGGTTGCCTCCGAGACCATAGATGAAATGACATCTGATACATCAGATAAAACTTCGGAAGGTTCCCAATGGGCGTACCGGAATGGTAGTCAACTGTGCATCCAATGCATCGGAAAGCTAGTCGACTATGCATCTAATATAAGCAACCAAAAAATCAAATCTTTCAAAATCAACCAGCCACGTGAAAACTTTGGTAAAATCATGGAAATCCTTAAGCCATCTAAACACTAAAGAATAAGGGGGGACCCTAAAAATAAAAAATTTCGGGGAAAATAGTTGCAGCTGCAACATGTCCTTGCAAGAATAACTGGAGCCTTCATCATCTGATTCTGGGAACCTGTGTACTTGTTCTGAGTGTCAATAACTGAATTCCTTCTTATCAATTGTTTGAAATGGAGAAGAGTATGATCTTTGTCTTCACCAGTAGAATTCATATTCCTCGTCACTTGAGGAATCTTCCTTTTTCTTCTCTGAATATTTTATTAGTTAGTTCATCATCTTCAGCGGCAGTGAGCATGATGTATTTTCTTTTTTGACTTCTTGTTGAACGAGCCTTTATTTGTGGGACAATATCTGCATTTATCATCACAAGTGTAGCATAGAATGTTTGGAAAGATTCTTTTTGTCTTCTATTGTGATTATGGTCCTCCTTCTTTCTATGATTTCTTCTTGGACTGAACTGTGAGAGCTTGATCTTCAATTGCTCCCATGTTCTCTTGTCTTGTTATGAGCAGAGCTTCTTCTTGTTTGCATTCTTCCCATAGTCTGTTAAAAGAGATCAGCTTCCTTCTTGCACATATTCCTTGAATGAATGATGCCCATGAACTTTGGAGGCCATTCAAGGTTGTAATCATTGCTTCTGCTATTCCAACATTGTCTCCAATGACTTCTAGATTCTCCTTCATCTGAGAGATTCTTATGAAGTAATATTGGATGCTTTCTGACATTTTCATCTTTACATCCTTGAGTTGTGTTCTCAAGATCATAATGTAGTTGATTTTCTGTCCTTCATACAAGTTGGCCATTGCATCAAACATATCCTTGGGATTATTCAAGGACACTACATGTGAGATCCAATGGAGACGGAAATAATCCTCTTGGATTTGACTATGTCCTTCTTGTTCTTTGTCTTCATCTCGCTCTAGATCTACGGCTTCTTATTTGACATAGTTCTCCAGGTCATGCTCTTCAAGAATGAGAAGCACTCTATACTTCCATGCTCGGAATTTTTTGGGTTCTTCAAGCTTGTCCTCAAGCTTGGTATTGTTTTCCATCATGATAAAAATGAGAACCTCAAATGGAAATAGAGAGGATAGAACTTACCAATGATATTGCTTCGACTTGATGCTTGCTTGAAATATTTTCTAGAAGATTGCTTTTGGTGGACCTAAGGTTTGATAGAGAAACCCTACTTTTTCACCTTAGGAATCTTTCAGATATGTTTGGATAGAAATATGTGCCTCCTCAAGGCGATTTGAGAAACATACTTATTTTATCAAAACTATGGATATAACTGCAAAATATCTAATGCCCTAGTTCTCCCCGGCAGTAGTGTTAGGTCAAAAATTGAAAATACAAGGAATGAGAAACTTATTGCATAGAAGGATGCACCCTCCTAGGGTGATTTTGATAGTCCTCCTTTTTCAACTGATTGGTGGAGGGAAGTTCCTGGAATAGGGATCCCTAGTTTCTTGAATTTCTTCTACATAATTAAATGATCTTTTTTCTGCTATAGCTCCAAATTTTCTACTCCTAAATGTCTGAAACTTAGTCCTAAGATAGCCTTGTCTATCTTCTTTCCAAGCCCACAGTTTATAGCAGAATTGGATTCTCCAAGTGGGACTTATGATACATTTCCCAAGGTGACTTGTTTTAGGATTGTTCAGCATAGCAAACTTGTACTGACTACTATGTGTCATCGTTTCACCTTCACGGTCTAAAAGGAGGACCACAAAAACTGCAGTATGTTCCCTATCTGCAACATCTTGTGAAATTTTATTTGGACCTTCTTAGCCCGATATATAGAAATCCTCCCTAGGTTTCTTGTTTGAGAATAGATTTTGGATGAGGTTGGAACCCTGATTTGGAGGAATCATATCTCATAAAGTATAATGCATTTGTGGCTGAATGTTGGGCACAAGGTATAGAAAGATTTCATATTTGGCCTGTCAAAGTTTAAGCTCTTTATCCTTATCAAATCTTGATTTATAGCGAAAGTCCCAAGATTACTATATTTTGTCTTCTAGGGTTTTCAAGCATGAAAGCCTAATCTCCAATAGCTGCAGTTGTAGCAGTGTTTTGGTTGCACAAAGAATTCTTTCAGGGTGGCTCTGATACCATGTTAAGATTTTAATTTTTATACAGTATCTAAAAATATTTATCATCATAACATCATAACCATATACAAAAGGATCACTAAAAGAAAGACAAGCACAGCCACACAAAAGAACACAGAGATTTATTCCTGGGAAAGCCTCATGGGGAAGAAAAACCAACAAAAATTCCTTGATATAGACTTTGAACAAGTACAGTGTAAGACCCAAAGAATAAGAATTATAAGACCCCAAGAATAATACTCGATTTCTTCCTCTCTCAGATGGACCGCTCCTTCCCTCTCTAGCATAATTGTTGAGTTCTATGCGTGTCCAAATTAGGGAGGCACCTATCCTATCCTTTATTCCAGTCCGACTTGCCTTAGAAGACTCAAAAATACATTCCAATAATACTTTTTTGGGTACTATTGACCCGACTTACAACGGAGGTTTTACCTCAATAATTTACATGAACAATTACATCAATGACATCCCTAATTGGAGGAACAACATCTCCGAAAGGGGTAATAACAATAATAATACAAAATAGAATATCTTCCGCTGTTACATTTCTTTAACAATGAATAATCATGGGGATGTACAACTACTTAAATTTTAGAGGGGAAATAAAAAAAATCATAGGCTAACAACAAACTGAATGGTGGATGCAATCTACTCAATAATGCAATAAAACTATAACACAGTGAAAAGTGTAGAAACTCTGACACAATGATTAACTAGGAAAATATTCATGCACAAAATGCGATGAAATGCCCAAAATTACAAGGAAACATTCAAGTAACTAATAAAAATGCCTTGGACATTGAGAGAAAGACCTAGGCAATGAGAGAATGATCCAAGCAATAAAAAAATGCTCTAGGAAATGAGAAAAATGTCTTAGTAAATTGGAGAATTACCCAAGCAATAAAAAATTCCCCAAGGAACGATAGAAAAATGTCTTATTTAATTGTTTGTCGTAATTAACTATGCATTGCAATGTCTTTTATGCCTTATTGCCCTTATTTGACCTTTAATTAATCATCGAATTACATTTCAGTTATTGAGTCTTATGACCATTCATTTGTTTGGATCTATTTTAGATAAGAGGCTTGGGTCACTAAATTATTAGGACATAACCACTTTCACAAACCAATTTCACTTTTTTCAAGAGTGATAGGTCCTATGAGATTCCAAGGATAACTTTCAAAAATTCCCCCTTTCCATTAAAGATGCAACAACATACCAAAACACAAAGTTATAATTTTAACATAACAGCAAAAGGCCGAGAAGCTCGAACATTGCATTTCAAACAACCATCATTCCCATCGCAACCAAACTAAAAAAATCCATTTGACTCTATAAAAATATACCTCATTGAGACTTGGCCTATTTCAAAGTGACCATCATTGAGTTCTATAATATCTTCTAGGTTTAGGTAAGAGTGGAGTTGCACTCCCATCATCCCACCTTCTTGTGAAACATAGTTCAAATATTTCAAATCGATGATACATTGGTAGGGGTGGCATGTGTGATGCTATACCATGCCCATCCTAACAATCCTAGCATGGATTATGGATTAAAGGGGTTTGATTAATGAATTTCATAATATGTACCTTATTCATTTAAGAGATAAACTTGACCTCCCCATATTTTGGCATTCCCCTACTTTCATTTGTGTTACTAGATTGTCCTAGGAACCTATTTTTGCATTTAGGCTTCAAAGAATGTGATAAAACTTACTATATTTGAAACACTTGAGGCTTCATTATTTCTCTAGGAGATCTAATCTAGAGATATTTCCATCATGCTTGTTTGCAATTCTTATTATTGTTGAGTCTCCGTGACTAATATATATTGCACCTTGATCGAATCAATACTTTGAAGTCCTTGTAGCAATGTGTAGGCCTCAACTTGATTGATGGTTGCAATTCCAAGACCTCAAGCATAGATTAATTCCATAATTCCTCCATGATCTTAATTCCATAATTCCTCCATGATCAATGCTTTTCATCCAATCAAGGAGTAACTAATTGATGTTTTGATTTTATTTTTTTAAACACTTAATAAATCTTTTAGAAACATTGTAAAATTTGGATAAATTTGTTTGCAATCCATATAACTAATCCAAAAACACTACACACAATACTTAATTATTTGATAAAAGTAATATTAAAAGTTACTAATAATTTTTTTTTAAATTCTATTTGGAAATTTTATTTTTTTAAACATCATAATTTGTATCGTGCCTCGAAGACACAAACCCTCAACAAGATGGATTTTGGGTGTCTCCTTCCATCTAGATCATTCCTAAAGGAAATGAGCCAAGGTAACCCTACAAACAAGACCCACATCTTAAACTAAATGAGACCCAAACCTTAACCATGTATGTATTTAAATGAACTTGTTCATATTAAATAATTATTTCTTCTGATTTTAATTCTGTAAATTCAGTAATTTTTAATTTTAGGTTGTGGTTAATTACTTTATAAGTTAAATTTGATGCAATGTGTACTTCATTTTTAAATTTTCAAATCATATAAATATTAAAAAATGTACTTGCTATCAACTCAATATTCCAAAAATTGAGTAATCTTTTTTTATTTTTTTTAAATAAAATATTAAAAAATGCACTTGCTATCAACTCAATATTTCAAAAATTGAGTAATCTTATTTCAACTCAATATTTCAAAAAATGGGTTGTATCATACATTATGATGTCGTTTTCTTTTTTCTTTTCAATGATGCAAATTAGGGTATATTTGTGAACTTTTGTAAATTGGTTTTGACTCTCTTGTCATTGATATGAGGGGTATCCTATGTATGCCACATATATAAGGCACGATGCAAATAACAACTTTATGTAGAAAGTAGAAAACGAGATGAAAGAAACTCCATATAAACTATCATTAACCAAAATTAGATAGCATTTTTAGGGATGTGAATAACTTCCATGTCAATTAATCACATGTGGTTGAAATAGTGCATGACATTTTCTTGGTTAATACTCTTTAAAACACAATGCTTTATATAGGTTTGTATGAGTATGTAGTTAAGGAATGGAACATATATAAGAAATCTCAAAATTTTGATGGTTCATTCAATTATGGGAAAGACTCGCTACAAGGCTAGATCTACAATATGGAAAAATTTTAGTCCAACAACAACCTATCAACTTATCATTACACCCTTTTTGGTGCAATTGCTAGTTTTAATATGTTTTCATGACTTGCATTTTTAAATTAAAAATTGTACATTGAAACAATAAGATACATAACACAATTTGAACAAATCATACACCCTTTTTGGTGCAATGGCTAGTTTTAATATGTGTTCATGACTTGCATTTTTAAATTAAAAATTGTACATTGAAACAATAAAATACATAACACAATTTGAACAAATCCATGATGTCTCTTTTTAACTAGTAGACCACCATCTTTTTTAAAGGGGAAGGGTAGTACCTACCCACTTCAACAAAAATTAGCTTAAAATAAATGAAAATAAAGGTTGTTGGTTTAATGTTTATACGTAGTGTTAGGTCATGATTTTGTCTTCCTTAGTTTTATGCTTTTATTTATGTTTTTGAACCTTGCTAGTATTTTTGCTTCTAGGAAATTTTGTTTATAAAGGTTAATTTTGAGTTCAAGCTTTTAGTTTTCAATATTTTGATTTTTCTTATTTTTAAGCCTGCTTTTATAAATTTTGCTTAGAGCTCATTCTTGAAGGGTTCTACAAGGTATATATGGATTAAATGGTTTCATAAATGACACTAAGGTCGAGATTAAGCATATAAACCAAGTATTAAACCTTATTAGTGACTTAATGATGTGAAATTATGTGTTTGGACTTTATTGTAGTGCAAGAGCAAAATTAATACACTAGAGCGCTACAAGAAAGTCGCGAATGCCAAAATCATCATTTTTTAGTCCGGTTTTTTTGGGTGTCTTGTCCCTGAGGTGTTAATCACATCATTTGTTACCTTTGATACATGTCTTGCATAGTTTATAATTGAAACAGGTGGATGATCATCATGTGAGGTAGATCGTGGCGACTGCATGCAATGCAGGGTGAATGATGACAACAAGTTGAACGAGGCAGAGTTTTCAGGAATATGTTCCTGATCTGAAGGTGTTGAGGCCTAGAAATTTGCAAGAAACAATAGCATGGGATTCTCCCTAGTCAACATTCCCAACTAACCCATGACTGTTTGGTGTAGGGAATCCGTCCGGTTTGTGGTCCGGCTACCGTAGGTCAAGTAACAAAAATAAAAGGTTTTACCGGTTGCAGCCCGGTCCACTGTGTATATTTTTGTGTTTTTAGTTTTAAGTATGACTTGCAAGTGCCTATCTAAAATGCATATTGAGAGAATACGAGGAGCGGTCACAATGTGATGCACAGGTTCTTACCTTTCGTCTTAAACTCTCTCGCATCTAAATCACACACAGCAAGAAATTAAAACTAACTACTTAACCTATCCCTAGGGAGCAAGATTATCATTTATTAATGAGTAATGTATTTTGTACATGCATTATGAAAAATCACAGATAGTTGATACTTCTTTCAAAACACATGAACATTTAAAGATATTTGAACAACTAGATAGCCAATTGTTTATGAACAACATTCATTACTCATAGTGGAAATTTTCATAAAATAAACCAGAGAACATTCATACAAGAACATAGGTTCAAAGAGTTAGAACGATCTCACAGTTAATTGACACAAAGCTGAAAATGAAATATTTCCTCTTCAACAAATCCATAGCACAACATTTGAACATTCCACCAAGCTTTCTCCAACAGGCAAATTGTAATTATCTATTGCAAAAGGAAATAGTTCTTCTTACAATATGCCTTCACAAATCTAACTCGGAAAAATTCCCAGATTCTCTCTAACTCTCCTATACTTATACTACAAGCAAACTCTTGGGATGCCCCTTGGTGACCTTTGGGCTCCTCAACCGTTTAACCTCACAATTTTGTCCTTTTGTGAGTGCTCATGATTTAGGCAATACGTTACATTTCATTAAAAATTAATAGCACTTTTTATAATGAGAGACCAGCTTGATCAGTGATAAAATTTTCTTGGGCCTCAGTTGTTATTAAATCCGCTGGCCCTATTTTTTTCTTGCTCAGTAATCCGTTAGTCCCCTGCTAGAGCCTGTTGAGCTCAGACTTGACTCTCTTCTTATTTTCTCTATTTATGCTTCTTCATTCTTCAGCCAATTTCTTCCTTGCTACCTCCCTTCTACTTTGTCTTTTAAACACATCCTACTTGCGGTAAACATCATGTCATGAAAATAGCATATTTAGACCATTTAGCATTTAACAGAGTAACACAAAACTGTATCAATACATGCATTATGTAGAATAAACTATACATAGTATTAATGTATGAATGATAAAGAATGTCAAGGCAAAAGAAAATCCTGCAAGTTTATGCTTAAACCCCTGCTCAAAACTAAAACACATGCCCGATAGAACAGATTCTTCCTCCCAATCTAGACCGCATCTGAACTAAAACGAAACCCTCCGATGAAAGCATGTAACCAACATTCCTCAAAGCCCAAAACCAAAGTTGCACTCTTCCTTTCAGAAAAAACCCCGACTTGACCAGCATCCACGGGAAATCTCCGCCATACTAAGCATCGGGCAGATAATCCACTTATGCGAGTGATCATACCATAGCATCGGACAATTAGTTCATTAAGACACCGCAACGGCGAAAAACATACAAACAACGGCTTCCACGATCAACATAAAAACATCGGTGAGCGGAAGAACTAAGGACCCCGAAAGCATAGTCCTATTCATAGCTGCAACGGCGGACAGCGAACAGACTAAAAGTACCGCGGTATTAATTAGTCAAATGGCGTCGGATACTTTTAACGATAAGCGTCTCCATAGTATTGGCGATTAGAAACACTAACAACGGGCGGATAGTTGTCAAAGCAGCCGCAACAGCGGAGATCATAAGGACTAGCCCTCCGATCAATAGTCATAAACGGATTTGATGGTGAAAATAAAGCAAAACAATTAAAGTTCTGAATCAATAAAAACCATAGAATCAGCAATAGTAAAGCTATGGGCTACGTGACCATGATAAAATGAAACCGCCAACCGTCCAAAAAAAAAGTCGATTGAAATAAAGTGCATTAGTGAAAACCAGACTTTCCATCGGGACAATCATCATTTAGTTTCCGCAACGGCAGCTGTATAGGGAACTAAAGCTCCGACTCAAACATGAATAGGCTTCCGATAGCGAGTAAAATCGAAACAGCGGAAAATTGCTAAGTTCCACAGTCAAAGCATTGGCAATTTTTTAGGTCATTCAACTTCCGAGATGAAAGAAAAACAATCAACCTCAAAATCCAAATTTATAGCAGTGAAAAACAGACTTCAGGAAACCAAACATTCCCAGGAAAGATAAAATAGAAAAGGAGGGTCCAAAATTTCAAAAATTTGGGAAAACAGTTGCAGCTGCAACAATTGGCGACTACCTGGTGAACCTAGATCTCTGGACAAATTGTTCCTTAAGTGATAGACTGTTTGACAATAAAACCAACATGTTGAATTCTTCTAGATGTCTAGATTTCCCAAATGGAAAATATATGTACTTTTAATCATTGATGATAGTCCAATTTAGGAGAATGGAAACCAAGATTTCCAAGTCAAGATAACTCTTTTGAGGCCAGGAAGATGAGTTTCATTTATTACCTCTGTCTTCAGGTAGCTTCTAGCTTGGACACCACGGGATCCTAACATATGGTAAACAGAAATATTCATTTGTTCCTCATTCCCATGCCATTTTTCACTTTTTTGTGCTTTTGGACTTTTTGTCCTTTATGAGTCCTCCTTCATGCCTTTCTTTCTGAAATTTTTATTCAGGATCCTCTATCCATAGTGTCCTTTTGTGTGAGATGCATTTGACTTTCAGCTCATGGACAGAGAAGAAATTTGGAAATTTTGTACTTAAATGATTCAGTACTTTGTTTTGGTACCTATTTCTTTCATAGGAGTTTTTTTTTTTTAACTCTTATCTGCCTTTTGGCTTTCAATTCTTGGCATGGGATCATTTATATATAATATACTATTTACCCTGCTTCCTTTCCGTGGCTCTTTTACTGTCACCCCCTAGGACATTTTACATGTGAGATGGATGGAGCCTTGAAAGAGTATTCCAGACTTTTGATCCTGAGTTATTTTACAAGGATTAAGTAGGACTTCAATGTGTTCATAGCCATTTAGGAAAGCTGTTAAACTAGAAGAAATTCTTTCAGATAACACAATAGTACACAGTCTCATAATCAAGGATTTTAGTTAATCTAGAATTCTGATGCTCTCCATGCAACCAAAAGTTTGCCTCATTTTATTGAAATCAATCAAAATCTAGACTAAAAAAAAAAATCAAAATAAACAACCAAATCAATTTATTTATGTACAAGATAATCAAGAAACATAAAAACCAAGAAAAATAAATTTTGAGAACTAAACCACTAACAGGTTAGTCCTCTTCCCACCCCTGTAAATCGGAAAACTTGTAAGTTAAGGGGCTAGGCTTGACTACAAAATGAGAAAGACCTACCCATTATCAAAAACTACATCTACTGGTCTTGAAAAAACTATATCTGAAACTGAAACTACTATTTTACAATCAATCTCATCAGCCTGTGAAAACCGAAGGAGATCGGGCTGGGTGTCTGATGTACTGCTAGCTTCTTTCGCTTGGTAGTTTCCTAGTTCTAGTTCAATTAGATAATTTCCCAACACAGAATTCACTGATTCATTTTTTTCTTCCAATTGTGTAACATTGTGCTTCATGTGGGGCTCTCTTAATATCTTAATCTGGTTTGGACTTCCCTTCTGAGGCAACCACAAGTGTGACGAATCTAAAGCAAAATACCATTTAGTCTTGCTGATCAGTCTCGATTCAAAATCAGTCCATAGCCATCAGGTATGTCTGCTACTACAATATCAATGTACTGACATATCTTTTCATTTGCAGACAATCGAATCAGGACATCCTCCATTTCCCCAACTACTTTCACATTGGTCCTGTCTAACTGAGTAACCTGCCAGTCAGTTGGTTTAGGTTGTCCATTAATCTTTTTGCAGACTACAAGTGGCATAACATTTACTGATGACCCAGAGTCTACTAGACAATTGTGCACATTATGGTTTAAAATCTCCAAATTCAGAAGGAATGGTGGGGTTTTAAACCTAGTCTTACCTCCCACACTTGCTTCAACAATCTCTTCTATAGGTTGGTTGTTGGTGGGAAATTCTTCCTCTGGTCCTTCAGGTGCTTTGAGGTCTTCTTTGACATTACCCACTTTGTCTTCAATGTTGACTTGTTTCGGATCTTGACTTCTAATGGTAAGTTTAGGTATTTCATCATCTGTGTTGTTCTTCTATATTTTCTTCATATTGTCTTGAAATTTCTTAATCTTTGGAAGTATTGAATTGTCTTTGTTTAACAAATCTTGGCTTTTATTTGTCACGTTTGTTTCTAATATCTCCTCCTGTTTCAGGGTACCTTCGTCTTCTGTATAAAAAATTGAGACACAGTCCCATAAAAACGTGGCATCATCTTTTTCTTCCTCATCATTAGCCTCTATTAGTTTAGAGTCCAACAATTGATTCATTACTAGTGTCATTGAATTTATCCATTGAGGAATTTTTTTTTCAGAATGGGACTGCTGGTGAAAGGTGTAGAAGTTATCCATACCTACCTCCGTTAGGTTCATTGATGCAGGACTATGTGGAGGAGGTTTAGATTGATTGTTGTCTCCTCTCCTTTCATAGTAAAGCTTATATGCTTTCTGAGCCTCCTTCTCTTTTTCCAAATCTATCACCCTATTAGATAGTTTCTGCATCATTCTCAACATTCCTTCAAGGTAACATGACTACTCCTCCTTAGGCTCAGAATACTCTTCTATGATCTCTTTTTCAGCTTCTTCATAAGTTTCCGACAATGTAGGCTTGGCTTTCATTTTGGCGAACATGGCCAAATCAGGCCCTAGAGCTGAAGTATAGTACTCAATCAGAACTTTATCAGAAGGCTTATCAGTTGCAGAAAAATTCTTAAGATAAGTAGCAAACCTCTGGGTGAAACTATGCACTTTCTCTTTTATTTCTTTGTTCAAAGTGCATAACCCTTTCATTATTGTTGCATGAGTTTTCTGGGTTGCATATTTATTTCTGAATATTCTTTCAAAAGTATCCCAGTCTAGGATTGAGTTTGCAGGCAAAGCAAAATACCAAGAAGCTGCTACCCCTTTCAAGGTATGTGGAAAAACTATGCAGACTACATCTTCGTGTTCTCCTGCCCTTAATCCTTCTATGGCCAAGTAAAAGCTTTGCAAGTGATCATCTACTAAAATATTTTCACTTGGGTCAAATTTGGGCAGCATTTTCTCAAAAGCCTGAGGTAAGTCATGCAAAGGAGGTGTTAGGTTTAAAGGTTATCTGGCTTTCCAAGCAGGTGGTGGATTTGGTGGGTTGGGTGGCTGATTTGCGTTTACGCCTGCCATGAGTTTGGGTGGAGAATGAGGTGGTGAATGAACAGGAGTATGAACAGGTGAACTGTAAGGTGTATTTGGGCCTACTTGATTCAAAGGCTAAACAACTTCCTGTAACGCTACCTCTACCAACTCTTCCAAATCTCCAACCAACACTGAATCTTCCAAGATGGGACAATCTTTCTTCTTGTACTCTCTTCGGGGTAAATCAAGGATAATGGGTAATCCTCCAATAATCTTTACATAAGCCCTAGTATGTCTTCTCAGATCATTAACAACTTTGTTATCAATAGAATACAAGTGTTCCTTCCACTTCTCTTCAGGAGTTGAAGTGGGAAACAAACTGATTTTAGAACTATCACTGGTGGACTAATTTCGAGGAAACGGGTTTCCTCAGCCAGCCATGCACTGGCGGCCCTCCTTCTAGCGCCAGAAACTGTTGAGGCTTGGAAATTCGCAGGCAACAACAGCAAGGGATTCTCCCCAGTCAACGTTCCCAACTAGCCCGTGACTGTTTGGTGTAGGGAATCCATCTGGTTTGCGGTCCAGCTACCGTAGGTCAAGTAACAAAAATAAAAGGTTTTACCGGTTGCGGCCCAGTCCATCCCATATAATTTTTTGTTTTTAGTTTTAAGTATGACATGAAAGTGCCTATCTAAAATGCAGATTGATAGAGAATACGAGGAGCGGTCACAATGTGATGCGCAGGTTCTTACCTTTCATCTTAAACTCTCTCGCATATAAATCACACACAACAAGAAATTAAAACTAACTACCTAACCTATCCCTAGGGAGCATGATTATCATTTATTAATGAGTAATGTATTTTGTACATGCATTATGAAAACTCACAGATAGCTGATACTTCTTTCAAAACACATGAACATTTAAAGATATTTGAACAACCAGATAGCCAATTGTTTATGAACAACATTCATTACTCATAGTGGAAATTTTCATAAAATAAACCAGAGAACATTCATACAAGAACATAGGTTCAAAGAGTTAGAACGATATCATAGTTAATGGACACAAAGCTAAAAACGAAATAGTTCCTCTTCAACAAATCCATAGCACAACATTTGAAGACTCCACCAAGCTTTCTCCAACAGGAAAATTGTAATTATCTATTGCAAAAGGAAATAGTTCTTCTTACAAT
Organism: Pseudotsuga menziesii; assembly: GCA_001517045.1. Taxonomy (NCBI): domain Eukaryota; kingdom Viridiplantae; phylum Streptophyta; class Pinopsida; order Pinales; family Pinaceae; genus Pseudotsuga; species Pseudotsuga menziesii. The sequence continues at coordinate 43,271 of LPNX011144337.1, forward strand.
ATGTCTTCACAAATATAACTGGGAAAAAGTCCCAGATTCTCTCTAACTCTCCTATACTTATACTACAAGCAAACTCTTGGGATGCCCCTCAGTGACCTTTGGGCTCCTCAGCCGTTTAACCTCACAATTTTGTCCTTTTGTGAGTGCTCATGATTTAGGAAATACGTTACATTTCATTAAAAATTAATAGCTCTTTTTATAACGAGAGACCAGCTTGATCAGTGATAAACTTTTCCTAGGCCTCAGTTGTTATTAAATCCGTCGGCCCTGTTTTTTTCTTGCTCAGTAATCTGTTAGTCCCCTGCTAGAGCCTGTTGAGCTTAGACTTGACTCTCTTCTTCTTTTCTCTATTTATGCTTCTTCATTCTTCAGCCAATTTCTTCCTTGCTTCCTCCCTTCTACTTTGTCTTTTAAACACATCCTACTCGCGGTAAACATCCTGTCATGAAAATAGCAGATTTAGACCATTTAGCATTTAACGGAGTAACACAAAACTGTATCAATACATGCATTATGTAGAATAAACTATACACAGTATTAATGTATGAAAATAAAGAATGTCAAGGCAAAAGAAAATCCTGCAAGTTTGTGCTTAAACCCCTGCTCAAAACTAAAACACCTGCCCGATAGAACAGATTTTTCCTCCCAATCCAGACCGCATCTAAACTAAAATGAAACCCTTTGATGAAAGCATGTAACCGACATTCCTCAAATCCCAAAACCCAAGTTGCACTCTTCCTTTCAGAAAAAACCCCGACTTGACCAACATCCACGGGAAATCTCCGCCATACTAAGCATCGGACAAATAATCCACTTCTGCGGGTGATCATACCATAGCATCGGACAATTAGTTCATTAAGACACTGCAAGGACGGAAACCATACAAACAACAGATTTTGCGATCAACACAAAAACATCAGTGAGTGGAAGAACTAAGGACCCCAGAAGCATAGTCCTATTCATAGCCGCAACGACAGACAATGAACAAAATAAAAGTCCCATGGTATTAATTAGTCAAACAGCGTTGGAGACTTTTAACGATAAGCATCTTCGCAGTATTGGCGATTAGAAACACTAACAACGAGCGGATAGTTGTCGAAGCAGCCACAACAACGAAGATCATAAGGACTAGCCCTCCGATCAATAGTCATAAATGGATCCGATGGAGAAAAGAAAGCAAATCAATTAAAGGTCTGGATCAATAAAAACCACGGAATCAGCAATAGTAAATCTATGGGCGCGACCATGATAAAATGAAACCGCCAACCATCCCAAAAAAAATCCGATTGAAATAAAGTGCATCGGTGAAAACCAGACTTTCCATCAGGACAATCTTCATTTAGTTTCCGCAACGGCGGCCATGTAGGGAACTAAAGCTCTGACTCAAACATCAATAGGCTTCTGATAGCGAGTAAAATCGAAACAGCGGAGAATTGCTAAGTTCCACAGTCAAAGCATTGGTAGTTTTTTAGGTCATTCAACTTCTGAGATGAAAGAAAAACAATCAACCTCAAAATCCAAATTTATAGCAGTAAAAAATAGAGTTCAGAAATCCAAACACTCCCAGGCAAGATAAAATAAAAAAGGAGGGTCCAAAATTTCAAAAATTTGGGAAAACAGTTGCAGCTGCAATAGAATGATACGAAGGTATTGAAAGTCATAGTGAAAACATACTGCTGAGAAATCGTAGTTTTTCCAACTAAATGAGGATTTAGGGATTTCCAGCAGTGACAGTTTGAAGTGATCTGGACAGTTAGAGACAGCTGGCATGTGAAATTCGAAACCTAACCCTTGAAGAGATCGCATTCCAGCGCTTGTATTGATCTTCTGAGTAGGTACCCCACGTGGCATTTGCCAGGGTTTGTTTAATTTGGGGTTTTCTGATAAAATCCATAATGTTAAAATTCGAAGGAAGGATATGAGTTTTCTCACCTAATAGACTATGAATGATGAAATATTAACAAATATATCCAAGTATTCATCATTTAAAATAGTGAACTTCAGAGCAGAACTGTTAGAGGTCCCTGAATTTTGTGATTAGGTCAAACTGTTGCAATTTGGTATAGAAGATTCCCTGAACTTTGTGATAGGGCAGGCTGTGATGATTTGAAGATAAATAGACTATGGAATAATTGACAGGTGCTGTAAACCATAGTGAAAATGAAGAAAAGTGGAAAAACAAATAGAGTTGAGCCCACTGACCTAATTTGGATAGATAAATTTCCAGAATGTGCAGAGCTATTTGCAAATGCAGGATGGTTGAGATTTTTCAAAAAGATTGATGGATATCATGCAGAGGGCTCCCATAAGTTTTCTCAGTGCTATGATAAAGACACTGTGTCTTTTGATACTTTGCAATTCAAATTGACCAAGGAGTTGGTAGGTGAGGCAACAGGCATCAAGAATGAGGGAGAACTATGGTTTAAGAAGGTGCCATTCACCTTCAATGCACAAAAGTATTTACTGCATGGTGTAATTGCATATTGGGGTAAAGGTGTACCCATTCATAACTTTAAGCCTGAATGGATAGAACCCATTAAAGTTTTACAGAGTTATATTACCTGTGAAGGAAGATATGCCTTCGTTTTCAAATACCACTTCAGATTTCTTCAGCATCTCAGTAATGAGTCCAAGATGAACTTGCCCTTCTTCTTTCTAAAGAGTCGGCAGAAGATGTCTTGAAAAATTAAGGAGCACCAAAATGATACTAAACAGTCCATTTTCCACCATGGACTTATCAAACTCATTATAAACACTGTTTTGCAGAGTAGGGGAAAGACTTGGGAGTATTTCCTTTTCTGGTCAGGTTTTCAAAATGGTTAAGAAGGACAGTCTCACAGAAGACAAGCTGATAAAGGACAGACCTTGATCAAAAAGCTCAGGAAAAAGGTAAAGGTCAAAGATGAAGACATGATTAAATTAGAGGAAGTTTCAAATCATGCAAATGAAGATTTTGAATCTAAACAGCACCTTAATGACACTGAGAGCAAAGATTTACAGTCTGGTAATAAGGAGACTGAGCTTGTTGAAAATGATGTACCAGCAGAGACAATTGTTGATGAAAAGATTGTACCTGTAGAGAAAATTTCAGGTGAGAAGGAGGATATTGAAGTTCAAATACAAAGTCCAATCACAGTTCTGTCAGAAGATGAGAAATGCCTGTTTGAGGATGATAAAGTCCATGTTATTGATGCAACTAGGGTTTGTACTAAAAATGAATTTCACAGCTAGGGTGATGAGGTAGCATTACCAAAGAGAAAGAAACTAAAATTTGTTGAATTTGCCTCAGTTACCCATCAAGGTAAAACTTTCAAAATGTTGGGGGAAATTGATCCTGTGTGGAGACCAAAAACCAGACCTAGAAACAAGCTCAGACTGAATATGAAGAAGTTGATGAACCCTAAATTGAACAAAGAAAGAGTAACAGTGATAGATGACTCCTTGTCTGATGAAAAATTGAATAATGATAAGGGTGACAGTAAAGGTAAAAGGCCAATGAAATCAGAAAGAGAGTATGTCCTTACTAATACTAAATTGTCTGATATATTTCTAGAGGTACGAAGTCAAATGTTGCAGGAACAAAAAGAAAGTGAGATAAAGGATTCTCACTCAGAAAAGAAGGTGATGGTTGAGGAAAAGGTTCCATGTGAAGCTGAGACTGAAGAAAACCTAAGTTTTCCTGAAACTCCTACAGAATTGTTGCCAGAAGATGAAGAAATTTATAAGAGATTAAACATTCCATGGCTTCCAAATGAGATGCAAACCACAGCAAGAAATAAAGCCTTTGATTCAAAAAAAGAGAATTTATAGAGAAGTGTAAAACAATATAAGTATCAGGTGGAATATATGTAGGAGACAAATGATGGCTTGGTCATGGCAAATAGAAGACTCAAAGAGGATCTAGATGAGGTGAATAGCCACTATCAGGAGCTGATTGCAGTGTCAAGAGAGGCATTGAAAAGGAAGAGGAATACAGAAGGTCAATTTACAATGTTGAAAGAAACCATCAAGGATCTGCAACAGAAAAATGAAGAACTCACTAGAAACATTGCAGATATGGAAGCAGATCAACTGAAGGCCGGAAGAAAATCCCAAGCCCTAGAAGGGATAGCCTTGTTAGCTGAAGCAGCTAAGGATCTGTAAAAGTTGTTAACACAATCAATTATTAGTTAGGTTTTGAAGGTTATTTCATTTTTGTAATTGTTATTTAGATAAAACTATTTCGATGAGTAGGCTGAAAAGCAGTTAGGGTTTAGTCCTTAACCAATTTTGAAGGATAGTATTAATGTATGTCACAAAGAGGACTGAGGGTTTGATTTTTTGGCTGGCAAGAGGAGGTCTTCAGACTTGTTCATAAGCTAAGTAAATGACTCTTATGTGTATTTGAAAGACTGATTATGAAATATATGCTCTATTTACCCTTCAGTTTGTTCTTTGGCTTCATTTATAGCTTGTTTTAGTTACTCAGTTGGTAATTTCATTGTTGGTTTAAAGTTTTTATACTTGTAGTGCTTGCCATCTGTGGATGAACCTCAGTGTTGTTTTCTGTTGGATAATGGTTATTATGTTATGCATCTCAGCCTTTCTATACTTATGATTTAGTGTTTATTTGGATTTATGAATGCATTCCTTCTTGTCATCAAACTTCTCAACCAAAAAACCTTGAAAACCCTAAAAACCCTATTTTGTTTTATTGAGATATTTGAGATTGTGTTGGCTTGTTCTCTTGTAGTCTGGGAACAATTTCTGGCATAAACATATTTGGCGCCATTTCTGGGAATCGAAGTTGAAAACATATTTTTTCCCTGGGATACTTATCATTTCACTGGTTTTAAGAGGTGAACTTAAACCAGCAAATCTTAAAAGACTACTTTTCAGCAATTTGTCACAGTGGCTAATAGGGGAATTGGAACTAGAAACAGACCTATTTCACCTTTGCAGTTGAGTGTTTCAGACCCAAAACAAATATTGAAAATAACAAGGAAGATTAGAAGGTCTCATTCATTACCATCCTTATGTGACACTGATCAATTGGATAGTTCATCACCTTTATCTGTTTTGAGAAAACAAGAAGAAACTTCACCTTGTTTAAAGCCTATAATTCCTGTCAGTAACTTTCAAGTTTTCACTGATCCTCAATCCTTCAAAAAGACAAAAGCAGTCTCTCCTGGTAAAATTCCTCTATTTCATTTGAAAGTTGGTAAAAACCCTTTTCATCCAAGTTCCAGTCGAATCTCTCCATCACCAAAGTCAGTCAACCTTAAAATGGCAGCCCAAAATCAGCCTATAGATATGATGGACCGAATGGTTGCAGCCAGGTATGCACCATTAGTTTTGTCTCACCCTTTGAATGCACTTCTTGGAGGTGATTATCAGAAATACCTGCCTAGGTTTAATGGACAGGGTGAAACTACAGTTGAAGAGAACTGGGAAGCCTTTCTCAGTTATGCTGATAACTAGAATATTGAAGCTAAGGACGTATGGATGAGGATGTTTGTGCAGAGCCTTGATGGAGATGTCAAAAAATGGTTTAGGGAGCTGCCTGCAAATTCTATCATCGTCATAGAAGAGCTTCAGGACCTCTTCATGAGACAATGGGGTGACACCAAAGATCATACTTATTATATAACTAAATTTGGAGCCCTTAGGAGAAAAAAGGATGAAACCATTGCAGACTTTTCAAAAAGATTCAATAAAATGTATAGCAGAATTCCTGCAGAAATAAAACCTTCAGAAGCATCTGCAAAACTCACCTATGCAAATGCTTTCGACCATGAATTTTCCTTACTACTAAGAGAAAGAAGACCTGTTTCTTTACTAAACATGCAGGATGCAGCGTTAGAGGTTGATTCTAATATATTGGCTTCCAATAGATTGAAGAAGGAAATATCTCAACAAATGTATGACAGGAAAGGTAAGAAGGAAGCAACTTCAGGAGTTTCAACATCCCATTCTTCAGAAGGTAAAATTGATGAGATGGCCAAGTTAGTGAAGATTTTGACTGCAAAATTAAACAAGTTAGAACTAGAAAGAAATTCAAGAAATCATGTTCAAGAAGGTGAAAGAAACCCTAACAATCAGAACCAATTCAGAAGACAATTTGCTCCTCGTTTCATACCTAGAGAACGAAGAAATAATGATATTCAGCGAGAAAGGAGAGAGACTGAAGATCAAAGGGTACCACCACCTCTTCAGAACAATGTTGTTGATGAAGAAGAGATGGAAAAAGAAGTGTTATTTGAAGACACTGATCAGGATATGAACTATTTTGGAGAATAGTTGACTGAGGGTTTTGTCACTGAAGAAGAATTTTTAAATGCAAAATATTATGATGCTGATATGTTTGAAACAGAGGATGATTTGAATCTGAAAATGACTACTGTAACTGCTGATGTCTATCAGAATGAACCAAAGAAGACTTTGAATTTGAGTTCAGTCCCAAAACAAGTAGTACAGAACCCAAAGAAGAAGGTAGTTGTACCTACTAAACAGCAATCTGATCCTGTGTCAGAGAAAAAAAAAATTCAGGATAAGCAAAAGAAAAGTATGGAGGTTGAAGAGGTAAATAAAACTGTGCAGAATTTTAATCTGGAAAAGGAATTAGGAAAAATAAAGATTCGTATTTCTTTTACTGAATTAATGAAAAATCCTTCTTACAAAGAATCAGTTCTTAAAATGATTGGTTCAGCAAACAATCAGCCTCTTTCTGATACAGTGAATCTGCAAGAAGGAAATCCTAGGATCTTTATTGGATCAGCTTTGGCTGAAAAAACTGAGAATGAGGCAGGTGCTTCATCTCCATTTTACATTACCCTGACATTCCATGAACAAATGATACATAACTGTCTTTTAGATTTAGGAGCATCACACAACCTAATGCCAAAGGCTGTCATGGAGGATTTACGTCTGAGTATAACAAAACCATACCATGATTTGTATGCTTTTGATTCACGAGCTGTGAAGTGTTTGGGTGTGATTAAAGACATGGTTGTCAATTTAGCTTAGTTACTAATGAAAAGTGTGATCATGGATGTGGTAGTAGAATATATTACGCTTAAATTTGGGTTACTTCTCTCTAGGTATTGGGCAAAGAAAGTTGGTGGAACTTTACAAATGGATTTATCATATGCTACTATTCCTGTGTTTGGAGGAGAAAACAGAAGGCTGTACAGAGAACTTCAATTTTTCTATATTGTGACAGATGAAAAGAACCCTACAAACCATCCTCTGTATGTTGTTGATAAAGATTTGGGTACTTGCATGTTACATTTTAGTAATGATGACAATACTGCTAGTTTGTTACAGGTTGAAAAGGAACAGCCAGTTAAATGCAGTAAGGAACAAGAAGATGAGCTTTGGCAATTATACTTTGATGGATCATCTTGCAAATAAGGTGCTGGAGCAGGGGTTCTTCTCATATCCCCTGGTGGTGAAACAGTAAAGCTGATGCATAAATTAGAATTTATTACTACAAACAATACTGCTGAATATGAAGCTTTGTTGTTAGGATTGAAGGCTGCTAAAGATTTGGGCATTCAGCAGATTTCTGCATATGGCGACTCCGAGTTAGTTGTTTAGCAGGTGAGGAACAACTATCAAGTGAAACAGGATTTGCTGAAAGTCTACCGAAATGAGGTATGGGACATGATTGACAATTATTTTGTAGCTTTTAATATTACCTATATTCCAAGGGATCATAATCAGACTGCTGATTCATTGGCCTTAGCTGCTACACATTTTAGAATTCCCAAAACCACACAGTTGAGGTATCCCATTAAGGTTAGGTACAGACCTTCTGTACCTGATAATGTAAAGCAGTGGAAAGTATTTGAATATGACATTGAAATTAAAATATTTTTGGAACTTACACATGAGTTTTCTAATTCCATGATTGATCAAGAAGAAGATGATGAGGATGAATATGTTGTAGAGATTGCTGAAAATGAAATTGCTAGCCACAAGATTATTGAACTAAAAGGTAATTTCATCCCAAAAGGTTTGGTACCTTTAGAAAGGATATTTTTGAAAGATGATACACCTATAAAACTTGTTGTACAGTCTTCAGAAGAGATTGTAACATTGGTACTGCAGAACATCCTAGAATGGTGAAAATTTTGAAAGCACTCACAGCAGAACAGAGAAACAGGTACATTAAATTGTTAAATTAACATGTTGATGTCTTTGCATGGTCTTATGAAGAATTGAGAACATATGATACTAGGATTATACAACATAAAGTACCTTTAAAACCGAATGTTAAACCCTTTCGTCAGAAATTGAGAAGGATTAATCCAGCCTTGTTTCCTGTTATTGAAAAAGAAGTTAAGAAGTTATTAGATGCCAAGATCATTGTTCCTCTCAGGTACTCTTCATGGGTAGCTAATCTAGTTCATGTTAGAAAAAAGAACGGAGAAATCAGACTGTGTGTTGACTTTAGAAACTTGAATAGATCTTCACTAAAGGATAATTATCCTCTGCCTAAAATTGAGCAAATATTGCAGAAGGTTGTTGGGGCACAGAGGATTTCTATGGTTGATGGCTTCTCAGGATACAATCAAATTTCTATGCATCCTGATGATAAAGAGAAAACAACTTTTACTACTCCTTGGGGAACTTTCATGTATGATAAGATGCCTTTTGGTTTAATGAATGCTGGAGCAACTTTTCAAAGGGCTATGGATATAGCCTTTGTTGGGGAAAAGGTCAAGTTTGTGGTAATTTACTTAGATGATATTACTGTATTTTCACAATCAGATGATGAACATCTAAAACATTTGAAACAAACTTTCCTAAAATGAAGAAATTTTGGTTTGTCCTTGAATCCAAAGAAGTCACACTTTGTTGTATAGAAAGGCAAATTACTGGGTCATTTAGTTTCAGCTGATGGTATAAGGATTGACCCAGAAAGGGTGAAAGCAATATTGAAGATAAGTCTGCCAAGGAGTAAAAAAGATGTCCATTATTTCATTGGTAAAATCAACTTTCTGCGTTGGTTTATACCAAACTTTGCTGAGACTATCAAGCAGATTACAGCCATGCTAAAGAAGGATCAAGAAGTCAAGTGGACCACTGAAGTAAAGAACTCATTTGAAAAAATCAAGATGGCTCTTACTGAAGCTCCTGTATTAGTAAGTCCAGATTTTACCAGAGAATTTCTAACATTTTGCTTTGCATCTGAAGATACACTGGAAGCTATTCTGTTGCAAAAGAATAAGGATGGTCTTGAGCAACCTATTGCATTCTTCAGCAAAACTCTCAGAGATTCTGAATTAAAATACAGCATTTTAGAAAAACAGGCTTACTCTTTGGTAAAAGCTTTGAAATTTTTCAAAATCTATGTTTTGCATTCCAAAGTTATTTCATATGTGCCTAATGCTGCTGTAAAAGATGTTTTGACACAGGCTGACAGTGAGGAGAAAAGAGGCAAGTGGATTGCTAAAATCATGGAGTATGATGTAGTTATCAGACCTACCAAACTAGTCAAGGGACAAGGTTTAGCCAAGTTGTTGGCTGAATCAAATTGCCAAGCTTTAGGATTTCATTTGATGGCAGAAGAGCCAGCTCAGGAAGAAAATCAAGCAGAGCTAGAGAAAGAAAAGATTGTGGACTTCTATTCAGCATCCACATGGTATGCAGACATTGTATTTTTTTTGTTGTATTTGCAATGTCCTGAACATTTAGATAGAAAAGCTGCTAGGTATTTGAAGCTAAGAACTACTAAGTACTATTTGGTAGAACAACAGTTATTTTGGAAGGATCCAGGGGGTATTCTACTCAGATGCTTAGATAAACCTAAAATTGAAGGAGTGATTTCTGAATCTCTTGAGGGTGCTTGTGGAGGTCACAAGTATTGGAAGGCAAAAGCATACAAAATCTTAAGAGCTGGATATTATTGGCCCTATTTATTTGTAGATGTATATCAGCAGGTAAGAGCTTGCATCCCTTGTCAGAAGTTTGTTGGTAAACAAAAATTGTTGTCATTGCCTTTAAAACCAATTGCAGTAAGTGCCCCTTTCCAGCAGTGGGGTCTAGACTTTATAGGAGAGATAAGTCCATCTTCCTCAGGACAACACAAGTGGATTTTGACTACAACAGAATTTTTTACCAAATGGGTGGAAGTTATCCCCCCAGGAATGCCACAGATAAAGTGATTATGGATTTTATTGAAGAAAATATTCTCAATAGGTTTGGGTGTCCTCGGAGAATAGTAACAGATAATGCAAAGGATTTTAAGTCTAAGGTAATGGGAGCATTTTGTGAAAAGAATGGCATCCTATTGAAACATTCAACTCCTTACTATCCTCAAGGTAATGGTTTAGCTGAGTCCTCCAATAAAAATATCATTCAGAGTATCAGAAAATTGTTGAAGCATAATAAGAGATCATGGGATTCTATGCTAAAATATGCATTATGGGCTGATAGAATAGCAGTCAAACAAGCAATTGGAACTTCTCCTTTCCAATTAGTGTATGGTACAGATGCAGTTTTTCCTATTCAGTTGGGTATCCCAGTGATGAATTTTTTTCAAGATTGTCAGGAAGAACCTAATGATATGCAAAGAAGGATTTATGCAATGATAGAGTTGCAGCAGAATAGGGAAAAAGTGGAAGAAAAGGCACAGCTATACAGGTTGAAAATCAAAGAAAGATTTGACAGAAAAATGAAAGATAATACTTTCTCAATAGGTGACATGGTTCTAAGGTGGGACGCTAGGAAAGAGCAAAAAGGGAAACATGGAAAATTTGATAACCTCTGGTTTGGCCCTTTTCTAGTATCTAAGTTTTTGGAAAATAACACTTTTATTCTACAGACTTTGGAGGGTGAGGAATTGTCAAGTTCAGTTAATGGATGATTCCTTAAGCATTTCTACAGTTTTTTAGGGGAATTTTAGTTTTCATTGTATATACCAGTGTGAGTAAAACACAATAAGGACTCCATAACCCAATGGACATTTTGCAGATTAGCATGTAGTAGTAAAGAAGGCACTGGTCTACAGGTTTCTGAAGCCTCACAAGGAGGAGTTCATCCCGCAACAGGAGCCAGATGTTAGGCCATGATTTTGTCTTCCTTAGTTTTATGCTTTAATTTATGTTTTTGAACCTTGCTAGTATTTTTGCTTCTAGGAAATTTTGTTTATAAAGGTTAATTTTGAGTTCAAGCTTTTAGTTTTCATCGTTTTGATTTTTCTTATTTTTAAGCCTGCTTTTATAAATTTTGCTTAGAGCTCATTCTTGAAGGGTTCTACAAGGTATATATGGATTAAATGGTTTCATAAATGACAATAAGGTCGAGATTAAGCATATAAACCAAGTCTTAAACCTTATTAGTGACTTAATGATGTGAAATTATGTGTTTGGACTTTCTTGTAGCGCAAGAGCAAAATTAATACACTAGAGCGCTACAAGAAAGTCGCGAATGCCAAAATCATCATTTTTCAGTCCGATTTTTTTGGGTGTCTTGTCCCTGAGGTGTTAATCACATCATTTGTTACCTTTGATACGTGTCTTGCATATTTTATCATTAAAACAGGTGCATGATCATCATGTGAGGTGGATCGTGGAAACTTCATGCAACGCAGGGTGAATGATGACAGCAAGTTGAACGAGGCAGAGTTTTCGGGAATATGTTCCTGATCTAAAGGATACGAAGGTATTGAAAGTCGTGGTGAGAACATACTGCTGAGAAAATGGAGTTTTTACAACTAAATGAGGATTTAGGGCTTTCCAGCAGCAACAGTTTGAAGTGATCTGGATAGTTAGAGACAGTTGGAATGTGAAATTCGACACCTAACCCTTGAAGAGATCGCATTCCAGCGCTTGTATTGATCTTCTGATCAGGTACCCCGTGTGGCATTTGCTAGGGTTTGTTTAATTTGGGGTTTTCTGATAAAATCCATAATGTCAAAATTCGAAGGAAGGATATGAGTTTGCTCACCTAATAGACTATGAATGATGAAATATTAACAAATATATCCAAGTATTCATCGTTCAAAATAGTAAACTTCAGAGTAGAACTGTTGGAGGTCCCTGAATTTTGTGATTAGGTCAAACTGTTGCAATTTGGTACAGAAGATTCCCTGAACTGTGTGATAGGGAAGACTGTGATGATTTGAAGATAAATAGACTGTGGAATAATTAACAGGTGCTGTAAACCATAGTGAAAATGAAGAAAAGTGGAAAAACAAATAGAGTTGAGCCCACTAACCTAAGTTGGATAGATAAATTTCTAGAATGTGCAGAGCTATTTGCAAATGCAGGATGGTTGACGTTTTTCAAAAATATTGATGGATATCATGCAGAGGTCTCCCATAAGTTTGCTCAGTGCTATGATAAAGACACTGTGTCTTTTGATACTTTGCAATTCAAATTGACCAAGGAATTGGTAGCTGAGGCAATAGGCATCAAGAATGAGGGAGAACTATGGTTTAAGAAGGTGCCATTCACCTTCAATGCACAAAAGTATTTACTGCCTGGTGTAATTGCAGATTGGGGTAAAGGTGTACCCATTCATAACTTTAATCCTGAATCGATAGAACCCATTAAAGTTTTACAGAGTTATATTACCTGTGAAGGAAGATATCCCTTCATTTTCAAATACCACTTCAGATTTCTTCAGCATCTCAGTAATGAGTCCAAGATGAACTTTCCCTTCTTCTTTCTAAAGAGTCTACAGAAGATGTCTTGCATAATTAAGGAGCACCAAAATGATATTAAACATTCCATTTTCCACCATGGACTTATCAAACTCATTATAAACACTGTTTTGCAAAGTAGGGGAAAGACTTGGGAGTATTTCCTTTTCTGGTCAGGTTTTCAAAATGGTCAAGAAGGACAGTCTCACAAAAGACAAGCTGATAAAGGACAGACCTTGATCAGAAAGCTCAGGAAAAAGGTAAAGGTCAAAGATGAAGACAGGATTAAATTAGAGGAAGTTTTAGATCATGCAAATGAAAATTTTGAATCTAAACAGAACCTTAATGACATTGAGAGCAAAGATTTACAGTCTGGTAATAAGGAGACCGAGCCTGTTGAAAATGATGTACCAGCAGAGACAATTGTTGATGAAAAGATTGTACCTGCATAGAAAATTTCAGGTGAGAAGAAGGATATTGAATTTCAAAGACAAAGTCCAATCAAAGTTCTGTCAGAAGATGAGAAATGCTTGTTTGAGGATGATAAAGTCCATGTTATTGATGGAACTAGGGTTTGTACTAAAAAGGAATTTCACAGCCAAGATGATGAGGTAGCATTACCAAAGAGAAAGAAACTAAAAGTTGTTGAATTTGCCTCAGTTACCCATCAGGGTAAAACTTTCAAAATGTTGTGGGAAATTGCTCCTGTGTGGAGACCAAAAAGTAGACCTAGAAACAAGCTCAGACTGAATATGAAGAAGTTACCCTAAATTGAACAAAGAAAGAGTAACAGTGATAGATGATACTTCGTCTGATGAAAAATTGAATAATGATAAGGGTGACAGTAAAGGTAAAAGGCCAATGAAATCAGAAAGAGAGTTTGTCCTTACTAAGACTAAACTGTCTGATATATTTCTAGAGGTACGAAGTCAAATGTTGCAGGAACAGCAAGAAAGTGAGATAAAGGCTTCTCACTCAGAAAAGAAGGTGATGGTTGAGGAAAAGGTTCCATGTGAAGCTGAGACTGAAGAAAACCTAAGTTTTCCTGAAACTCCTAAAGAATTGTTGCCAGAAGATGAAGAAATTTATAAGAGATTAAACATTCCATGGCTTCCAAATGAGATCCAAACCACAGCAGGAAATAAAGCCTTTGATTCAGAAAAGAGAATTTATAGAGAAGTGTAAAACAATATAATTATCAGGTGGAATATATGCAGAAGACAAATGATGGCTTGGTCATGGCAAATAGAAGACTCAGAGAGGATCTGGATGAGGTGAATAGCCACTATCAAAAGCTTATTACAGTGTCAAGAGAGGCATTGAAAAGGAAGAGGAATACAGAAGGTCAATTTACAATGTTGAAACAAACCATCAAGGATCTGCAGCAGCAAAATGAAGAACTCACTAGGAAGATTGCAGATATGGAAGCAGATCAACTGAAGGCCAGAAGAAAAGCCCAAGCCCTAGAAGGGATAGCCTTGTTAGATGAAACAGCTAGGGAGCTGTAAAATTTGTTAACACAATCAGTTATTAGTTAGGTTTTGAAGGTTATTTCATTTTTGTAATTGTTATTTAGATAAAACTATTTCAATGAGTAGGCTGAAAAGCAGTTAGGGTTTAGTCCTTCACCAATTTTGAAGGATAGTATTAATATATGTAACAAAGAGGACTGAGGGTTCGATTTTTTGGCTGGCAAGAGGAGGTCTTCAGACTTGTTCATAAGCTAAGTAAATGAATCTTATGTGTATTTGAAAGACTGATTATGAAATATATGCTCTATTTACCCTTCAGTTTGTTCTCTGGCTTCATTTATAGCTTGTTTTAGTTACTCAGTTGGTAATTTCATTGCTAGTTTAAAGTTTTTATACTTGTAGTGCTTGCCATCTGTGGATGAACCTCAGTGTTGTTTTCTGTTGGATAATGGTTATTATGTTATGCATCTCAGCCTTTCTATACTTATGATTTAGTGTTTATTTGGATTTATGAATGCATTCCTTCTTGTCATCAAAATTCTCAACCAAAAAACCTTGAAAACCCTAAAAACCCTATTTTGTTTTATTGAGATATTTGAGATTGTGTTGGCTTGTTCTCTTGTAGTCTGGGAACAGTTTCTGGCACAAACACGTAGCTGAATAAGCGTCCAATTCTTGCAGAGGGGAAGTGTCGGAGCTATAAACTGCATCATCAACAAAAATTATCATTTGTTAAATGAGTCATATTGATGAGTAAAAGTAGTAACAACACACATTATGCAACATATATGAAAACACGTACACCTTTACATGGCCATGTCCAGATTTACGTTGAGAGTTCAATGGACGATATGATCAGAAGACAAAGGAAGTTCAACCTGATGACATACCTACAAATATATTGACTCATAGTAGGAAATTTTATATACGTTGGGCCAATAAGTCACCCAAATGCATGCTCTTACATTCCACTTCAAGATCTTCCCCTCCAAACTTCTCTTCAACAGCCATCTCAAGCTTTTCCCATACTCATCACTAGTAAAAATTACTCCTCCTTTCGCAATAAATGGCATGCTAGATTTACAATATCTATCCCTGAACCACCCTTTGGGTTCCATTAGAGCGCTCACAGAAGGCTTGTAGGTAGCGACCTCCTTCCCATTGATATTATCATACAAAGTCCATTCTAGGGTTCCCCTACGTCCTTCACCGCTCTGTTCAAACTTCCAGCTGCTGATATTAATGGTAGAGCCAGCAATGGTAGACGCCTTAAGGGTGGGGGTCACCTTGGAGTCCTCAAAGTAGCCCTTCAAAATTTTGTGCATGGAAACGTCCCTCGTAGAATTCTCATATGATTTCTTCAACCTCATGAGAAGCACATCAAATCCCTTCTCAGGACCAATGGTCACACGTATTCTTGATGGAAAGTGTCGTTCTTCTGATACCTCGCTCGTTTTGTTGAATGCCAACTAAGAAACGTTGCATCTTAGATTATTGAGTCTCACCTCAACTTCAATAGAATATTGATGAAACGTAACCCTATGTTCAAGCTGAATAGTGTTAGCCAAAACTGAGCCCACTAAACTTGAGTTTACCGCTCAGTTAATAAAAATTAAATATTTTTCATGCGACTTCTTTTTATTTTTCCTTACTTGTCGGGTGAAACTTGTCTAACTCCTGACTAGACAAGTTTATCAAATTTGTTCGGCCTTTTAGACCCAACTAATTTTCTTCGAATTAGTCTCAGCTGACCTCAACCGACCTTGTTGGTTCACTTACTTTGGTTTGGTTTTAGTTGAAATATACAGAGTATGTTTCTTAGTCTAAAAGACTTAAGATATTACTAATGCTTTTCACCTGTGAGTAAGATGAAGTAAAAATGGACACATTAACAAATCCAAAGAACTTATAAAAAACATATACCCAAATATGTAGGAAGACTTGAGTCGACCACTATGCCGTAAAACCTAGAACTTTCAGGGGATGAGAGATTTAAGGATTCTTGTTCTTTCACTTAAATGGTAATTGTAAAAGACATTTACACAAGTAAATCTAGAAATATTGTGTTGCCAAATAAACATGCATTCAACCATAAACTATTTCATATATATAACTTGCCAAAAATAACAAAGGTATTACAAACTTGTCGGCTAACTGACTGATCCTTTTACAGAGCTTCGGCTCTTTGACTGAATCACATACACAGAAGCTTGAGATTCAACTTCTCTTTCTCTCACTTTGGATTTCCCTCGTGAGTTCTGATGTCTAACTTGATTTACAATTTTCTTCTTCTATTTATAGGGAACCTGAAAAAATTGCTTTTACATGAATCAACTGGATCACCATTAAAGAATGTAATAACTATCTACCTAACAACTTAGCTTCAGAAATTAATTCAATAGGTTTACATTGACGAATCATGGAGTCTTCACTCTTGTCAAACTGACCGAAAAGATCTTGACTGGTACAGACTCTGACAGAGTTGGCTGGGTTCAAATACGGATCTACGAGTAATTAATATTTCCAACACTCCCCCTTAATTATGAGCAGATGGGGATTTTTAAAACAAAATTTACAAAATGTTTCAGAGCTTAGACATGCTCTATTTATGACATAGTTCACTGTGAAGAACTTGTCATTCCAAGGTAACTACGCAGATACTGGAATGTTTCCTTTTCCAATGGTTTTGTAAAGATGTCTGCAAGTTGATCTTCAGACCTGCAAAATTCCAAACAAATTTCCTTGTTGTTCACCAACTCTCTTATGAAATGAAACCTTGTGTCAATGTGCTTGGTTCTTTTGTGAAACACATGACTATTTGATAATTCTATGGATTGATTGTTGTCGTAGAAGATGGTTGTCAGTTCTTGATGGTTCTGTGACAAGTCTTTTAGCATTCTCCACATCCAGACACCTTGACATGCAGCACTTGTTGCTGCAACATACTCTGCTTCAGCTGAAGATAGAGTTACTATGGGATGTTTCTTTGAAACCCATGAAACAACACCAGTACCAAAATGAAATGTGTACCCAGATGTGCTTTTCATGTCATCTATGATGCCTCCACTATCACTGTCAGTGTAACCAATGAGTTAAAAAATTTCTGAAGTTGAATACATAATACCAAGGTCTTTTGTGCCACTTACATACCTCAAAATTCTTTTACCTCCTTGCCAATGTGAGTCTTTTGGTGACTCCATGAACCTTGAGATCAAAATTACTCCATAGAAAATGTCTGGTCTTGTCGCTATCAAATACATAAGGCTTCCAACAAGCCTTTTGAATAGCGTAGGATCAACATTGGATCCTTCATCATCCTTGCTCAATTTTAAACCTGTTATTACTGGTGTTGGGGTTGTCTTGCAATTAGACATGTTAAATCTTTTTAAAACTTCACTTGCATACTTTTTCTATGATATAAAAATATTACTTTCATACTGTTGAACTTCAATGCCCAGAAATAACTTCATAAGCCCCAGATCAGTCATTTCAAATTCACTTTCCATGACTGCTTTAAAATATGCTATGCCAAAATCACCAGTAAATATTAAATCATCTACATACAAGCAGACAATTAGCATCTTACCTTGCTCATCAACATTGGTGTACAATGTTGGTTCACTTTCACTTCTGTGAAATCCATTTTCAGTGAGATAGGAATCAATCCGACTGTACCAAGCTCTAGGAGGTTTCTTCAAACCATATAATGTCTTTTTCAGCCTGTACACTTTATGATCTTGACCTGGAACTTCATACCATTGTGGTTGTTCCACATATACTTCCTCTTCTAGATAGCCATTTAAGAATGCCAACTTGACATCCATTTGATGAGCATGCCATTTGTTTTGTGCAGTAATGGCCAAGACTGTTCTGACTATATCCATGCGTGCAACAGGTCTAAATGTTTCATTGAAGTATATGTCGGGTTGCTAAGTGAACCCTCTTGCTACCATTCTTGCTGTGTGCTTTTGCACATTCCCATCAGCATCTTGCTTTGTCTTGTAAATCCATTCAACACTGATTACATCCTTGTATTTTGGTACATCAACCAGCTCCCATGTTTGGTTCTTCTCAATGCATTATATTTCTTCATCCATGGCTTGTGCCCATACTTCTTATTCAATAGCTTCTTCAAATGTTAGTGGATCATATATAGAAGAAAATAATGCAAAGAGAGAGAATTAATTAGGTGTACCAGCTTCATATATCTCTCGTAAACTTCTTGTCTTCACTGGTTCTGTCGATGTCGACCTTGACAAAATGCTCGATGGACTCTGTTGTCCTCTTGGTGTACTTGTCGATGTATCTTGAGATGCTACTTGTGTCGATGGTCCTTGTGTTGAACAGTGTCGTGGTGTCACGGGAGTCGATGATGCTACGACCGGTTGACTTACATGTGGTGTTTGAACCACTTCCTCCTCTGTGTCATCATTGTTGACATTTGACACAATCTTGACATTTATGTCGATGGTTCCATCCCATGATTCATTCTTGACTGATTATCACTTTCCTTGCAACAAGATCATACAACTTGTATGCTTTTGTGTCTTTAGAATAACCGACAAAAATACATTTATGTCCTTTCTTATCTAGCTTCCTTCTTAGCTCATCTGGGACATGAGCATATGCAACACAACCAAAAAATTTTAAATGAGAAACACTTTCATTCATACATGTCCATGATTCTTCAAGAACTTTGTTCTTCACACTCTTTTTCGGACACCGGTTCATAATGTAAACAGCAGTTGCAACTGCTTCACCCCAATATTCATTTGGCAAATGCTTGACTTCCAACATGTTGTGTGCCATCTCCATGATGGTTCTATTATTTCTTTCAGCAATACCGTTCTACTGAGTTGTATACCGTGTAGTGAATTGTTTCTGTATGCCATGGGTCTTGCAAAAATTTAAAAATTCATTTGAAACATATTCACCTCCTTTGTCAGTCCTTAAGATCTTGATGCGGTACCCACTTTGGTTCTCCACGAGTGCCTTGAATTGCTGAAAATAACTAAATGCATCATATTTATGTTTTAAAAAATATACCCATGTTTTTCTTGAATAGTCATCAATAAAAGTTAGAAAATACTTGCAGCCACCAATGGATGATGTCTGCATTGGACCACAAATATCAGAGTGCACAATTTCAAGTGGTGTGCGTGCTCTATAAGACTTTCCAACTGGAAAAGTCTCTCTGTGATGCTTGCCAAAAATGCATCCCTCACAAACCCTTTCTGGTCTGTCAATCAATGGCAAACCTTTCACCATATTCTTTGTGTGCAGTAGCTTCAGCCCACCAAAATTCAGATGTCCAAATATGAAATGCCACAACTAGGATTCATCCTGAACTTCTATTTGAAATGCAGCCTGCAAATTAGTGCTGCCATTTTCTTTCTTGTCGAGGGGATCGGCTTTTTCTTTACTTTCTGCCTTGAATGCAGCTCCTATGTTTTTCTTCCCTTTCATGTCGGGAACTATCCTCAATGGAAACAAGAAATTTCTTGTCATTGGCACTGTTGCTATCAGTTGGTCATTTTGATGCCTGTCTTTGATCACACAGTGATCATCTTCCATGTAGACTCTGTATCCTTTTTGTATCAGTTGTCCAATGCTTAACAAATTATGTTTCAGACCTTCAACATGATAGACATCAGGATATACTTACTCTCCCTGTTGAAATATTGTAACTTCAAAGAATATTCTATATGTATTTCTTTGTGGTCCCTAATGGTCCTACCGGGAGAACCACTTGTATTAATTTGTACCCCGATGCTCCTAATCGGAAGAACTAATAAGAGTCATGAGGCAGTCCCCTCTAATTGTAAAGGTGGGTCATTAGCACCCCAGTGTGGTTACTTCATCCTACATGTGTAACTTGAGCCTACATGATTAACTCAAGCCTACATGACAGATGAGTTAACTTAAGTGAACGGATGAATATAAATAGAGGTGTAGTGCTCCTCATTTGTAGCACACTCTCACTTGTGTAGCGCACTAGTGAAGGAGAGAAGTAGTTGAAAAAGGAGGAGGATCAGGCTTTGATCTCCTTGTTGGTTTTACCTTTTATCTTTTTGGGGCATCTATATTGAGGAAGCTTTTGCTGGGTTTTTCCCTTTAGGGTTTTCCCAGGATAAATCTATGTGTTCATTTTGTATGGTTGTGCTTGTCTATCTTTCAGTGATCCTGTTTATATGCTTTTGTTATGAAAAATGAAATGATATACTGATGTCTTAGCTAAGCATATGAAAATTTAACATGGTATCAGAGCCACCATGAAAGAATACATTGTGCAGCTACAGAAGATATGGATTCTTAAATTTTGGGTCTCTATCAACAATCGATTAGCAAAAGAAGGCTAGACTGACTCTCCATTGAAGGGCGCATCTTGTTGTCGAAGTGGAATTCGATTCCGAGCATTTTTAGTTTTGGTGCGGAAAATTAGGGATTTCTACAGAAGAGGAATTTTTGAGTGAGCCCAGCATAGGATTTTTCTCCTCATCAAAATCGAATTTTATAGACCTGGATCAAGAAATTTGGTTGGGTGAAACTCTGGGAAAGTCAAACCCTAGTTTGACCCCGAGCTAGAAAAACCCTAAATACTAAAACTGCTACGTTTTAGTACATTCGCCATATCCAGAGATTGGAATATTTTCAGGAGCTGAAACTTTTAAATGCCAAATATAAAATCCTTATGTACACCGTGTCCAAAACTCAACCTTATATTCTTTATATTCTGGGACATATGATCCCTCCAAGTTAGGGTTCCAGCCTCTTCCAGAATTCATCCCTAAACAGGACACCTAGGGAAAATTGCTATAGCTTGGGATATAGAGGTCCAAATTGAATTCCTGGAGATTTTCCAAAAATATAATGGAATTTACTTTCTTTGGTCCGAATTTCAGAACCAGAAGATGAAACAGTGACAGGTGGCAGGCCGTACAACTTCGTTGTTCAGAAAAGTCCTGTAACAGGTCATCTTGGGAGAAGGATCATAAATCCCATCTGGTGAAACAAATTCTGATGAAACCTATGGTGTTGGATCAGGGACATGCGAGGTTACCTCAGTGTGAAATTTCAAACACAGAGAAGTAGTAATTTCAGAGATATCATAGAAACAGTGACAGGCATTTTTGCAGAAGAATTTGGAAAACTAGGGCTTCCTGTTCCGGGAGCTTCCCTCCACTGTTTTCAGAAAAGGAGTACATTGGACAGCTCCATTTGAAGAGATCTATATTTCTATCCAATAAGATCTAAAATATTCCAATTTTTGAAAATTAGGGTTTCTCTGACAAACCCTAAATCAGCCAGTTCCGAGAGCAGGATGGACACCTCAAATCGGTAAGATCTAATCTTTTGCTATTTGCATTTGAGGTTCTCATTTCAAAGTGATCTATCACATCAGCTTGATGATAAGCTTGGTAAAGTTGAAAACTTCCAAGCATGGAAGTATTTTATCTCTCTGAAGAACATGAATTGGACACCTACATGAGTGAGGTTCCAGTTCCATATGGAGATGAGGCTCAAAGCCTTTCACAAGAAGAACTTGATCAAGGCCAAGAAGATTATTGTTGATTCAATCACGGATCAAATTGTACCACAAGTGTCTTCCCTAAAGACACCGAAGATGTTTGATTCCTTGATCAAGCTATTTGAAGATAAGAACTTAAATCAGAAGATGGCTTTGAGAAAACAGTTGAAGAATGTGAAGATCCAAAATGCAGAACAACTTGAAGCAGTAGAAGAAGAAGTGGAGAATGCAGAAGTGGTGATAGCCACCTTGAATGGCCTCCCAGGATCATGGGATTCATTCATGCGAAGAATGTATGCCAGAAGGAAGTAATTGCTTTCAGCTCGACTCATAAGAAAAGAATAAGAAGATGGGAGCAATTGAAGATCAAGCTCTCACCATTCAAAGAATATCCCTCAAGCGATGAGGAATATGAAGAACTCAATTCTTGAAGAACCTCTTATTAATCTTATAATTTGGATAAGAAATGATGATTTCGTGAGTGAAGAAGATGATAAAGCAGAATGATCAAGATGGAGTCTACCCACGAAACAAATAAAAGATAAGTATTCAATTGTCATTTCATGATATTGTTTTGTTATACATTTGATTATATTCAGTTGATGTGTTATGCATGATAGATTGTTTGCATTAATGACTGTATACTACTAATATGCATGTGATGGGTAAGTAGCTCATGGTGTTATACAACTCTCCATTGCTACTTATCAAACCTCTTTGCCGACATATTGGATTAGTGTACAATCTCAATGATGTCATGGTAGAGATGGAAGGAATCTAGAAAGTTTCTGTGAGATATGGATGAATGTTGTATTGGCTAAATAGTTGCATGATGCATAAGAATTTGTAGTTATGCATATGTTTTATGAAATAGTTCTAACCATGCAACTGGTGCATTTGAATTGTAGGAAAGGTCATTTACAACCTCCTACAAGAAAAGAAGGATGAGACTTGTTTCGAAGAACAAGTGATGACAATTCAATAAACATGAATCTGAAGCTCCCAGGGTCAGAGACACCATGACGGAAGAAAGAGCTTCAGAGAGCGGTAGATCCACCTCGAAGGATGAAGACCACCATGGGTATGAAAGATAACTCAAGATGAAGAAAAGAATGCTATGAAAGAAGCTATGATCAAAGAATAACAATTGATCATGGGGAATGATGTATACGATATGATTTTGAGACATAAAGGGAAGTACGTAGTATTTTCCATATGAATCTACAAGAACAAGTGTACAAAGCAAGGCTCGTGATTTTCCTCACAAAGAATAGACTATGACATGACATACTCTATTGACCAATATATATCAAGCATAGAACCACCTGTACAGAATGAAGAAGGAAGATAATACTCCACTTCAAGGGGAGTGACTACAGAAGATATCTGAATTCGACACGGTACAACATGATGGACAGCTGCCTGATGGATCGAGACTTTACCAAGAGTAAAGTGGGTTCCAACCTTCAAAGTTGAATGCAGAAGACTAGGATATGTTGATGATCTGACAAGATGAACTCATGGAATATGTTATGATGAAAGAATACTAGAATGATGTTTCAGATATAGTACTCAAACCAGAAAGCAAGAATGTGGTATCTTACAAATGGATTTGCAAGATAAAATATGTTGCTGATAGAAGTAAGGAAAGACTTGTGGCTTGATGTTTCTATAAGAAAGAGGGAATTAGTTCTGACAAGACACTTACTCCAAGAAGCAAGGTACACTTCCTTTAAAACTATGATGGTAGTTGCTTCCATGATGAAGTAAAGATAAGCCTTCCTTAATGGTATGATTGGGGAAGAGTTTTACATCGAATAGTCACAAGGATTTGAAGTCGAAGACAGATGGACTCACATATGTAAGTTGAAGAAGGCCCTCTATGGCATGAAGCAAGCTCCTAGATCTTGGTATGGAAGGATAGACAGTTTCATGTCAATTATGGGCTTTACCAAGAGTAAAGCTGATCCTAACCTTTATCTCAAGGTTGTAGAAGATGAACCTGTCATCCTGTTATTATATGTGGATAACTTATCCTTGACAGGAAATGAGAAACGGGTCATGGAAAGTAAGAAGAAACTAGTAGAAGAATTTGAGATGAAAGACCTTGGGTTAATGCATTATTTCCTAGGTCTGCAAGTATGGCAAAGTTCAGAAGAAATATTTCTCAACCAGGGAAAGTATGCGGTAGAGATATTGAAGAGATTCAATATGTTGGAATGCAAAGTCATGGACACACCCATGGACTCCAACCTGAAGTTTTTAGCTGATGACTCATCAAAGTTAGTGGATATGACTCATTACAGACAGATCATTGGTTCATTGATGTACTTAAAAAATACTAGACCAGACATTTGTTTTGCTGTGAACACCTTAAGTCAATATCTTGTTCAACCAAGATGGGTTCACCTAGTAACTGCAAAACATGTGATGAGATATCTGAAAGGGACTATAGACTTTGGTTTATATTATGATGGTAGCCATGAGTATAGATTGTATGGCTACACAAATGCAGATTGGGCTTGAAGTATCTCAGACAAGGAAAAGCACATAAGGTAGATGCTTTTGTTTGGGGTCTGCTATGAATTCATGGTTTAGCAAGAAATAGTCCAGTGTTTCTCGTAGCATGGCTAAAGCAGAACACATAGCAGATTACTTTGCTAAGTTGTGAAGCCATATGGCTTCGGAATTTGATATCAGGTCTCTTTGAACTGAAGATGGATACTACATTGATTCTATGTGATAACGAGAGTTGTGATAACAGAAAACCCTGTGTTCCGTCGTAACACATAGAAATCCGGTATTTCTACATTCAAGATAAAGATGCAGATGATGATGTTTCAGTATTTACATAATGTAGATACAGATGATGGTGTTTTAGTATTTCTATACTGAATATAGAGATGATGATGTTTCAGTATTTCCGTACTGAAGATATAGATGATGTTTCAGTATTTACATACTGTAGATGCAGATGATGGTGACCTGATGATGTTTTCAGTACTCACATACTGGAGATACAGATGGTGATAGTTCAGTATTCACATACTGAAGATGTAGATGAAGATGGTTTAGATGATGATGCGCTGACAAAGCCTCTGTCTCAGGTAAAGTTTGAACACTTTCGATACAAGATTGGTATGGTTCAGAAAGACCTTCCCCAAAAGGGGGAGTAGTGATGTTGCAGTGGGATTGTATCATCCCTAGACACTTGCCCTAAAGTGATCTGGAGACCTCGGTCTTCGAGAATGAAGAGGGATTGTATCATCCTGGGACATATGTCCAGAAGTGATCCGGAGACCTCAGTCTTCGAGAATGAAGTGGGATTGTATCATCCTGGGACATATGTCCAGAAGTGATCCGGAGACCTCAGTCTTCGAGAATGAAGTGGGATTGTATCATCCCTGGGCACTTTCCCTAAAGTGATCCGGAAACCTCAGTCTTCGAGAATGAAGAGGAATTGTATCATCCTGGGACATATGTCCAGAAGTGATCCGGTAACTTCGGTCATCGAGAATGTGGCAGGATTGTATCATCCTCAAACTTCGGTTCAGAACGGATCCGGTGTAACTTTGGTCATCGAGAATGTGGCAGGATTGTATCATCCTCGAACTTCGGTTTAGAACGGATCCGGTGTAACTTCGGTCATCGAGAATGTGGCAGGATTGTATCATCCTTGAACTTCGGTTCAGAACAGATCCGGTGTAACTTTGGTCATCGAGAATGTGGCAGGATTGTATCATCCTTGAACTTCGATTCAGAACAGATCCGGTGTAACTTCGGTCATCGAGAATGTGGCAAGATTGTATCATCCTTGAACTTCAGTTCAGAACAGATCCGGTGTAACTTCGGTCATCGAGAATGTGGCAGGATTGTATCATCCTTGAACTTTGGTTCAGAACAGATCCGGTGTAACTTCAGCCATCAAGAATGTGGCAGGATTGTATCATCCTTGAACTTCGGTTCAGAATGGATCCGGTGTAACTTCGGTCATCGAGAATGTGGTAGGATTGCATCATCCTTGAACCTTAGTTCAGAACGGATCCGGTGACCTCGGTTGTTGAGAATGTGATAGGATTGCATCATCCTTGGATTTTGAGTCCAAAAGAGATCCAAATACTTCTTTGTCTCTGTACTGTGGGCTGATGATGATGATGATGATGTTTCCTGATCGAAAGATCAGAGTGTGATGATGATGATGATGTTTCTGATCGAAAGATCAAATGCAGTTGATGATGACGATGTTCTCTGATCGAAAGATCAGAAGTTGCTGATGATGATGATGTTCTCTGATTGAAAGATCAGGATATGACAATGATGATGTTTTCTGATCGAAAGATCAGAAGTTGCTTATGATTATGATGCTGCTGATGATGATGATGTTTTCTGATCGAAAGATCAGAATGCGATGATGATGATGATGTTTCTAATTGAAAGATCAGAATGTGATGATGATGAGATCCTGATGATGATGATGCCATATTATCAAAGTATGATGATGATGACGTACTGATCGAAAGATCAGAATATGATGATGAGTTGATGTTAGAGTATGATGATGTTCGGTTGATGATGTTTCTGATCGAAATATCAAAGGCTGATGATAATGATGATTCTGATTGAAAGATCAGAATCAGAGTATGATGATGATGATGTTGCTGATCGAAATGCCAAAGTGTTGAAGAAGATTTTGCTGATCGAAAGGTCAAAGTGTTGAAGATGATGTTGCTAATAGAAAGGTCAAAGTGTTGAAGATGATGTTGCTGATCGAAAGGTCAAAGTACTGAAGATGTTGCTGATTGAAAGGTCAAAGTGCTGAAGATGTTACTACTGATTGAAGAATCAAGATGCTGAATATGTTGCTGATTGAAGCGGTCAAAGTACTGATGATGCTTAAGACTAAAGATTGAAGATGAAGACTACATGATGTTGAAAAGCTTCCAATGATTTATAGATGTATCGCCCTAATGATGTTGATGATGTCCTCTATCTCTCTCCTATTATTGTTGTTGTTGATGTTGTTATAGAATACCCTTCTCGTTAAGGGGGAGTGTTGAAATATTGTAACTTTGAAGAATATTCTATATGTATTTCTTTGTGGTCCCTGATGGTCCTACCGGGAGAACCACTTGTATTAAGTTTGTACCTCGATGCTCCTAATCGAAAGAACTAATAAGAGTCATGAGGCAGTCCCCTCTAATTGTAAAGGTGGGTCATTAGCACCCCAGTGTGGTTACTTGAGCCTACATGTGTAACTCGAGCCTACATGATTAGCTCGAGCCTACATGACATATGAGTTAACTTAAGTGAACGGATGAGTATAAATAGAGGTGTAGTGCTCCTCATTTGTAACACATTCTCACTTGTGTACCGCACTAGTGAAGGAGAGAAGTAGCTGGAGAAGGAGGAGGATCAGGCTTTGATCTCCTTATTGGTTTTACCTTTTATCTTTTTGGGGCATCTATATTGAGGAATCTTTTGCTGGGTTTTTCCCTTTAGGGTTTTCCCAGGATAAATCTTTGTGTTCCTTTTGTATGGTTGTGCTTGTCTATCTTTCAGTGATCCTGTTTATATGTTTTTGTTATGAAAAATGAAATGATATACTGATGTCTTAGCTAAGCATATGAAAATTTAACACTCCCCCTGTTTGGTTAGAAAATCAACAGTGCCTTTTCCTAAAACAGTAACTTGGACATTGTTTCCAAGTGTAACATCAGTTTGAACTGAATTGTCTATACTGGAAAACAAGTTTAAATTACCATTCATGTGATTACTGCATATTGAATCTAAGTACCATATGTCATGTGGACTTTCTTGAACAGTATTGCATTCAAGTGGAGATGTCAATGCCATTAACATTGCACTTGTCGAAGTGCTGGTGCTGGTCGACTGATGTTTGTGGTCTCTTCCAAGGTCACAACCAAGTTTTCAAATCTTGGGGGAAGACTTCTAAGAATGTTTTCAACAACCCTTTGGTCTTCTATGGCTTCTCGATGAGATTTCAGTTGGTTTATCAAACCAACAACTCTGGTGTAAAATGTGTCTACAGTCTCTAAATATTTCATGGACAGAGATTCAAAATCTCTTCTCAGAATCTGCAACTTGGATGTTCTTACCTTATCCAAACCTTGATAGGCGGTCTCCAATGTATCCCATTCCTACTTAGCACTATTTTTTGCTGCTACTCTTGGGAGTATGCTTTCATGCATAGCTTGATGCATGTACAACAGAGCTTTTCCATCTTTCTTCCTCTGCTCCCTAAAGACATCTTTCTCAGCCCATGTGAGATTGTTATATGATGTCATGTATGTTGGTTCTGCATAACCATGATGGACTATCTCCTAGACATATTGACCTCTGAACAAAGCCTTCATTGTTAGCGACCAATATTCATAATTCTTTCCTGTAAAAATTGGAGTTTGCAATGAACCAGAAGTGGAAGCCATTTTTAATTTTTAATTAACTTTCCTTAGAAAATTAATTTTTCACTTTTTAAGAGAATATTTCTTTCCTAAACCTTGCTCTGATACCACTTAGCCAAAACCGAGCCGACTAAACTTGAGTTTACCACTCAGTTAATAAAAATTAAATATTTTTCACACCCGCCTCTTTTTCTTTTTCCTTACTTGTTCTACCCATAGTTACTTCAACCACTAGTCGGTTGACCTCTTCGACTTAGTCTTCGACCACTAAGTCGGCTAACCTCAATCGACCTTGTCAATTCACTTACTTTAGTTTGGTTTTAGTCGAAATATACAGAGTATGTTTCTTAGTCTAAAAGAATTAAGAAATTACTAATGCTTTTCACCTGTGAGTAAGATGAAATAAAAATGGACACATTAACAAATCCAAGGAACTTATAAAAAACATATACACAAATATGTAGGAGACTTGAGTCGACCACTATGCCGTAAAACCTGGAACTTTGACAGGATGAGAGATTTAAGGATTCTTGTTCTTTCACTTAAATGGTAATTGTAAAAGACATTTACACAAGTAAATATGGAAATATTATGTGGCTAAATAAGCTTGCATTCTACCATAAACTATTTCATATATATAACTTGCCGGAAATAACAAAGGTATTACAAACTTGTCGGCTCACCGAGTGATACTTTTACAGAGCTTGGGCTCTTCGACTGAATCACATACATAGAATATTGAGCTTCAACTTCTCTTTCTCTCACCCTCGAGTTCTCTCGTGAGTTCTGATGTCTAACTTGATTTACAATTTTCTTCTTCTATTTATAGGCAACCTGAAAAAATTGCTTCACAAATTAATTCCACATGTTTACATTGTCGAATCGTGGAGTCTTCACTCTTGCAAGACTGACGGACAAGATCTTGACTGATACAGACTATGACAGAGTCGGCTAGCTTCATATACAAATCTGCGAGTAATTAATATTTCCAACAAATAGTAGCTTCAAGTTGTTGATGGCTCGGTATATATTGAAGCACAGAGTCATCTGTATCATGTAACCGAAACTTATGATTGTTTTCCACAGTTTTCATGGCCAAAATGGGAGCAAAGGCTCTCAGCTTCCAAAAATCAGTCGCTTTTGTAGCAAAGGAAGAGGTGAAGGCACTGAAACTTTCCTCCCACGTTCTGAAAGTCTTGGAAAATGATCTCAAACACATCCATTTAGTGAAAATACAACCTAACGACCTCATGAATTGTTCTTCCAAATCTGCACCGATGCACAATAGAAAGGATGCAAGTGCCTTGTCTGACGCAATTCCTTCCATTCTCCATCCCACCATGTCCAAGTACAATGAGCCGACCTCTACTGGTGCTTCAAATGCACAGAGCCAGAAAATCCTACTCAGTAATGCCAAATTGCAAACCTCCTTGAAAGATTCAAATGACTCCATGAAAATTGGGTATTGATCAGTAGATTCATGACTAATAAACGATTTACTTCCGAGTTTAGGCACCCGTTCCACAACTTTTCCTATAACTTGGAGTAGGAGAGGTAGACACTTCTTCTACGTGGATTCTTCGGTGCCGAAAAGGCAAGGATTCAAAACCCAGAGCATTGTCTCACACTTCAACGACCAGTCACCGCCTAAAACAAACGAGAATGTGACAAACCCCGCAGAGTTATCTACTTCCATACTTTTGTCAGCAACGAGAAGTAAGGATTTAGTAGTAGCTCTACAAGAATTACACAATTCCATTGACATCATGGAGCTTTCCCAATCGCTCAGTTTCGGCAGACTACAGAGCCAATTCCAGATATCAGGTAAAGCCCTTTTACTATCAAAAGTTGCGACCTGAATAGAGAACTTTTTTGTAGAGAATTGATCGCGCTTGAGCTTCTCAAATTGATATATCAACCCTCGCATCCTTCGAATGCTATCAACGCATTATACACACGTACTGCACTCTCTTGATCGATATTTATAATTGAGTTAAAGATTGTGGTCAACATATAAGGAACCCATTCATTGGCTCTCGTTAGTACATAGCAGTGGATTTGTTTTCTTGTGCTCCAAGTCCAAGAATTTGTGGCATACTATGATCATCGACAAGACACATCATGGAACGTGAATCACAAGTTAAACGATATATCGTTCTCGGGTAATTCTCACACATGAAATCTACAAGATGAGCCTAATGATGGTAAGAATGAATGTGATAGCTGCAGAGGGACTGGCATTCAGGAAATGGTTGTTGGATATTGCAGAAAAGAATAAAAGCTAGATAGCCAAGAGGAAAACTAATTCGAAGTTCCTTGATCATTTACCTTAGAAGACAATAGAGGACGTGAAGTCGGAGATGGCAATTCTGGAATTTTGCAGTGAATAAATAATGAAATTCCTAAGACCATAGAAAAGTGCTACAACTTTTACAAGAAAATCCATGAGGTCCATGAGAAGTCTCACATCCCTTTAGTTTCAAAGATAATCGAGCTTCTAGAAAAGGACCAACGCATAGCACAGCTGCACGATGGGTTGCGGGAATATCTAGAGTATATCATAAAAATGGAAGCTTTCACAAAAGAAGACATTCATCACTCTATGGGACATTTCCTAGAAGACATTTGCAAGGCTACTACAGAGAGGGTGGCCCATAGAGACACAATTTTCAATTCATGAAGTAACTTTGCAAGTATTGGAGCCTATTAAATATAAGTCCACAGCTGAAGAAGCTAATGTGTGGGCATGTTGCGAGTGTGGCAGGGCATACCTAATTTCTTGTTTTGAAAATTGTTTGCATTTTTCTATGTGAGCACAAAATGACAAATTTTAGGAATTCCTAGGGTTAGGGTGAACGAGCAGTCACTAGAGGACAAACTCTTGTGTAATATAAATAGGGGAGGAAAGTTATGAGAAAATACGTTTGCTAGCATAATAGAGGTTGGACCATTTTGTAACAGAACTATTGTTCGGAAAAGTCTACACTCGTAGAATGTGTGGAATGTTTAATGGGGAATTACTTTTTCTTGCATTTGTAACATATACTATGAGTTCGTTCTAATTTTCTTGAAGTATTTCATTGGTGATGAATGATTTTACTTTCTGTGCAAATGTTTATGTGTGAAATGAGTAATAATTTTTTTTATCATATCAAAGCTATATTTGGTATTCTTTCTACTGTAAATGCGAATATTGTGTTGTCTTGTATGAACATTTCTAGTCTATTACTCTTAAATCGAATTTGCTGCATGCAGGGATAGGATAGGATAGGATACTTAACTTAGTTTAGGAATAAACATATATTTGATAAGGAAGGAGCGGTAAGACGAGAGGTAAGAACTCGAGCATCGCTAGTGTGGTTTATGTCTGTCAATTATATGCATTTAATTAGGCACTTGCATTTCATCATTTAATTCAAAAAATAACATAAATGGTGAACAGGGCTGCAACCAGCAAAGGATTTAAACAAATAAATCTACGGTAGCTAGGTCGTTAACCGAATGGATTCCCCACACCAAACGGTGGACAATCTAGTTGGGATTGCTTACCAGGGAGAATCCCTACTGCCAATGCTTGGGAATTTTCAGCATCAACATGCCTCTAATATACTTTTCAAATTCACCAAAATTTTCTTGACAAATGTACAAGAAAAGTGAGCTTACCAAAGTTGTCTCAGTCATGGTGTTGGTTTTGGCAATGGGAATGGAAGGTGGCCTTGTTTCTTGTTTCTCTTGAACAACGTCTTGTAGCTTTTCCAATGTTTTCTCATTCTTTACCAACTCTTAGTGTAATTGATTCATTATCTAATTAAATCTTTCCTTGTGTTGGCTATCCAATTGTGTGAGTTTCTCTCCCAATTGAAAGAATTGTAGTTTTTCCTTGTCCAATTTTACCCTCATGGTAGTTAAGGATCCCTAGCATGTGACAACATATTCTTCTAGATCATCTATTTTCTTCCTCCAAAATCGAATTTCCTCTTGAATCTATTTGTTTAATTCTATCAACTCTTCCAAATTCTCTCTCTTCAATGATTTTCCCATGATGAAGTTTGCTTTCTTTTCAAGTACTATAACTACATCAAATTCAAGGATGCAATCGTTCTAATACCATATGATTCCGTAAAGAAGGGACTTATATCCCACTCACTTCACTAACACAAATATTCTACTAAACAAAAGTGTGATCTTTGTTCTCAATGTTATATAAGACTTTGTTTCAAGGATTGTTCTCAGCATAGCTTGCACTCAACAATAAGCTATAATTCAAACAATGATTGTTCCAACAAGAAAATCCAAGATTGTGCCAAACACTCTAGCACTAAGAACTATGTATTCAGTGCATATCCTTTTCATTGTGATATCCGATTGAACTCAAGCTAATAAGAGGATAAAATGTAAGGAACTATTGTGGTTCTGTTGGTGGATTCAATTATGACTTCAAATCTCTATTTCCAAGCTAATGCTAATATAAGGAGAAGCTATTATAAATGGTTCTTGGTTCAAAACTATTTACAAATGCTTATGTTGGTATTTGTAGGTCAAATAAATAACCACCTACTATGTGGTTGTTAATCAACAACAACTCTATTTAGTGCAAAACATGTCAATAAATTTAAGTCAATTACACCCTCCCCCACACCAACACTACTCAATTGTCAATTGATCAAGCTCCATATGCCCATAATTAAGCCAACAATACATTTTACAATACCTCAAGATCCAATGCAATATATTGCTCCACCAAATCATACTCGACCCAACATTCGAAAATATGTATACCACCAATAATTACAAAGAAGTGTGATTCTAAGTAGTGACATATAAAATTGTTCAAAAGAAGATCAACAATGTAACCATGTGTATAAATTCTCTTAGCAATGTGTATTTTGTGTTGTTTCTTTTAATTAACAATTACTTACTTCACAACACACACACACACACATATTACGGTGACATTTATCTAAGTATTGACATATAAAATTGTTTAAAAGAAGATCAACTATGTAACCATGTATATGAATTTGCTTATCAACTTGTATATTGTATTGTTTCTTTTAATTAAAAATTACTTATATGTTTGTGTGTGTGTGTGTGTGTGTGTAAAAGAAGATCAACAATGTAACCATGTCTATGACTTGTATATTGTATTGGTTCTTTTAATTAACAATTACCTACTTTATATATATGTGTGTGTATGTATGTATGTATGTATGTATGTATTGTTGTGCTTGAACTAGGTTAATTGAACCAGTGTCCTCTTTTTATTTTAATCCTAATGAATAATCACAGGGATGTACAATTGTTTAAATTTTAGAGCGGAGATAAAAAAAAAATCCTTGGATAACAAACCCAATGGTGGATGCAATCTACACAATAATGCAATAAAAATATAACATTGTGAAAAGTGTAGAAACTCTACACAATGACTAACTATGAAAATCTTCATGCACAAAATGCAATAAAATGCTCAAAATTCTAAGGAAACATTCAAGTAACTAATAAAAATGCCTTGGTCACTGAGAGAATGATCCAAGCAATACAAAAATGCTCTAGGAAATGAGAAAAATGTCTAGTAGGCAATTGGAGAATGACCCAAGCAATATAAAATGCCCCAAGGAAGGATAAATTCACCAAGAGGTAAAGCCATACTAGGAAAGAGAGAATAAATTCCAAAGAATGATATATTCATATAGCCATCATAAAAGAAAAATGCCTAGAAAGGAAAATTTTTCCCAACAAGATGGTATCACATCCAATAGTTGATTATAACCCAATAAATTAATTTAGCAACTTCCTATATTAATGTAACAGCTTTGGAATGGAATCCATTAGTATTTGAGACTACATAAACATATTATGGTTAGCAAAATATGGTTGCTGGAACCTCCATTAGGAAATAAACACCAAGAACATTGTAAATCTACCATTTTAATTGCAAACCTCTCTCAAACACACTTTCTTTTTTCATCGGTAGCCATTAATAACATTGAGGATCTCCTAATCAACACATAAACAATTTAAAAGAATAAAACCATCACACTCATATAAAACATTACACAAAGAGGCATTATTTACCCTCGAAGCTCAAATGGGAAATCTAGCATTTGAATGGTAGCTTCGTCTATTTTAGCAATATTTGGCTATAATATTACTTATGGCTCTCTCGCATCCTCTGTGTATTCTCTTCTCTCTATCGCCAAAAGACCCTTTTGAGAATGAAATTTACATTGAGATAAATGAGACTTGGGGGTAATGGGAAGGCCAAGGGAGTGGCCTTTGAGTTCCCATTCCCATCTCTCCTATTTTTTATTTTATTTATTTAATTTTTTGTTGCAATTAACTATGTGTTGCAATGTTTTTTATGCCTTATTGGCCTTATTTGACCTTTAATTAATCATCGAATTACATTGCAGTTATTGATTCTTATGATCATTCATTTGTTTGGATCTATTTTAGGACATAACCTAGAATGTGGACATAACCACATTCACAAACCAATCTCACTTTTTGTAAGAGTGATGGGTCTTATGATATTCCAAGGATAACTTTCAAAAATCCCCCCTTTCCACTAAAGATGCAACAACATACCAAAACACAAAGACCTAATTTTAACATAACAGCAAAAGGCCGAGAAGCTCGGAGATTTGCTTTCAAACAACCATCATTTCCATCGCAACCAAACTTAAAAAAAGCCATTCAACTCTATAACAATATACCTCATTGAGACATAGCCTATTGAAGCGACCATCATTGAGTTCTATGATATCTTCCAGGTTTAAGTAAGAGTGGATTTGCACCCCCATCATCCCACCTTCTTGTGAAACATATTTCAAAGCTTTTAAATCGATGAGACATTGGTAGGGGTGGCATGTGTGATGCTATGACATGCCCATCCTAACAATCCTAGCATGGATTATGGATTAAATGGGTTTGATTAATAAATTTCATAAGATGTACCTTAGGCAATTGAGAAATAAACTTGACCTCCCCATATTTTGGCATTCCCCTACTTTCATTTGTGTTACTAGATTGGCCTAGCCACCTATTTCTGCATTTAGGCTTCAAAGAATGTGATAAAACTTACTGTCTTTGAAACAATAGGCTTCATTATTTAACAAGGAGATCTAAGCTAGGGAGATTTCCACACGATTTCCATCATGCTTGTTTACAATTCTTATTATTGTTGAGTCCCTATGACTAATATATATTGCACCTTGATTGAATTAGTACTGTGAAGTCCTTGTAGCAATGCGTAGACCTCAACTTGATTGATGGTTGCAATTCCAAAACCTCAAGCATAGCTTAATTCCATATTTCCTCCATGGTCAATGCTTTTCATCAAATGAGGGAGTAACTCATTTATATTTTGATTTAAATATTTTTTTAAACACTTAATAAATCTTTTAGAAAGATTGTAAAATTTGGATAAATTTGTTTGCAATCCATATAAATAATTGAAAAACACTACACACCATACTTAACTATGTGATAAAAGTATTATTAAAAGTTACTAATAAACTTTAAAAAATTATTTGTTTGAATTTAGAAATTTTATTATTTTAAACATCAAAATTTGTATGAGGGATACCCACCATCAATTAGTTAGAATTTGGGTAACTCCTTCCATTAACTTACCCTTAAGGCAAATGCTTGTTCATATTAAATAATTATTTCACCTCATTTATTATATAAACTCACTAATATTTAATTTTACATTGTAGTTAACTTTTTTATAAGTTAAATTTCAGGCAATGTGTCCTTTATTTTTAAATCATCAAATCATATATTTAAAAAGTATTAATAAATGTGCTTGCTTTTGCTTTCGTATTAACTTTATTAAATATTGCAAAATTGAAAATCTAATTTTTATTTTTTTAAATGAAAACATAATTTTTTTTAATGTGTTTTGACTTGCATTTTTAAATTAAAAATTGTACGTTGAAACAATACGATACATAACACAATTTGAACAAATCCATGCTGTCTCTTTTTAACTAGGAGGGCACCATCTTTGTTCGACTACCTAACCACTTCAACAAAAATAGCTTAAAATAATTGAAAATAAAGGTTGCTGACTTAATGTTTATAAGTAACTGAATAAGCATACAATTATTGCAGAGGGCAAGCATCATCAACAATAACTATCAGTGGTTAAATGAGTCGTATTGACGAGTAAAACTACTAACAACACAGATTATGCAACATATATGAAAACACGTACACCTTTATATGGCCATGTCCAGATTTACGTTGGGAGTTCAATGGACGATATGATCAGAAGACAAAGGAAGTTCAACCTGATGACAGACCTCCAAATATCTTGACTCGCAGTAGGAACTTTTATATACGTTGGGCCAATAAGTCACCCAAATGCATGATCTTACATTCCACTTCAAGATCTTCCCCTCCAAACTTCTCTTCAGCAGCCATCTCAGGCTTTGCCCATACTGATCACTAGTAAAAACTACTCCTCCTTTCGCAGTAAATGGCCTGCTGGCTTTACAATATCTATCCCTGAACCACCCTTTGGGATCCATCAGAGCGCTCACAGAAGGCTTGTAGGTAGCAACCTCCTTCCCATTCATATTATCATACAAAGTCCATTCTAGGGTTCCCGTATTTCCTTCACCGCTCTGCTCAAACTTCCAGCTGCTCATATCAATGGTAGAACCAGCAATGGCAGACGCCTTGAGGGTGGGGGTCACCTTGGAGTCCTCAAAGGAGCCCTTCAGAATTTTGTGCGTGAAAGCGTCCCTTGTAGGATTCTGGGATGATTTACTCAACCTCATGAGAAGCACATCGGATCCCTTCTCAGGAGCAATGGTCACACTTATTCTCGATGGAAAGTGCCGTTCTTCCGAGACTTCGCTCGTTTTGCTGAATGCCAACTGACAAACGTCGCATCTCAGATTATCGATTCTCACCTCAACTTCAATAGAATCTTGATGAAAGGTGACCCTATGTTGTAGCTGAATAGTAGCCTCCAGCTCTTGATGGCTCAGTATATATTGAAGCACAGAGTCATCTGTATCGGGTAACCGAAACCTATGATTGGTTTCCACATTTTTCATGGCCAAAACGGGAGCAAAGGCTCTCAGCTTCCAAAATTCAGCCACTTTTGTAGCATAGGAAGAGGTGAATGCACTGAAACTTTCCTCCCACGTTCCGAAACTCTTGGAAAACGATCTCAAACATATCCATTTAGTAAAAATATAACCTAACGACCTCATGAATTGTTCTTCCAAATCCGCACCGATGGACAATAGAAAGGACGCCAGTGCCTTGTCTGACGCAAGTCCCTCCATCCTCCATCCCACCATGTCCAAGTACAGTGAGCCAACCTCGACTGGTGCTTCAAATGCACAGAGCCAGAAAAGCCTACTCAGTAATGCCAAATTGCAGACCTCCTTGAAAGATTCAGATGACTCCATGAAAATTGGGTCAATATCAATAAATTCATGACTAATAAACGATTTACTTCCGAGTTTCGGCGCCCGTTCCACAACTTCCCCTATAACTTGGAGTAGGAGAGGTAGACACTTCTTCTCCGTGGAGTCTTCGGCGCCGAAAGAGCAAGGATTCGAAACCCAGAGCGTTTTCTCACAATTCAACGACCAGTCACCGCCTAAAACAAACGAGAACGTGACAAACCCCGCAGAGTTATCTACTTCCATACTTTTCTCAGCAACAAGAAGTAAGGATTTAGTAGTAGCTCTACAAGAATTACACAATTCCATTGACATCTTGGAGCTTTCCCAATCTCTCAGTTTCGGCAGACTACAGATCCAATTCCAGATATCAGGTAAAGCCCTTTTACTATCAGAATTAGCTGCGGCCTGAATAGAGAACTCCATCGTAGAGAACTGATCGCGCTTGAGCTTCTCAAATGGATATATCAACCCCCGCATCCTTTGAATGCAGCTAGCAGCGCAATCTTAGACACATACTGCACTCTCTTAATCGATATTTATAATTGGGTTAAAGATTGTGGACAACATCCAAAGAAACCATTCTTTGGCATTCGTTAGGACATAACAGGGGATTTGTTTTCTTGTGCTCCAAGTCAGAATTTGTGGCATGCTACGATCATGGACGAGACACATCGTGGACTGCAAATCACAAGTTAAACGAATTACGTGGCCGTTGGGTTTATCGGTCAATTAGAGAGGATGTTGGATTCACTTTAATGGTGACTGTGGTCTTATTTATGAGCTTGCACTGTGAATGCTCTACAATAACAACCACAGATTCAAAAGATGATGCGCTCGTTTCCTGGTCACATGCGGAAATTAAGAAAAATCGTTCAGAAATATTCCCCGAGGCAAACCCTAATATTATATTGTTAATACTCTGATATATTTTACAAGTTCGCTCCTTTATATTGTTAAATTGCAACAGTTTCTGTGTGTTTGGACATGTTCATGTTCATTGGATTGATAGTGACGGAAGTAAATTCCAATAGATGTTAGGTTAGTTGATAGGGGTGGAGGCAGAAGTATAGTTTAGGTTTGAAATAACTGTTTCTTCTCTAGGTTAGTGGATAGGGGTGGAGGCATAAGTATAGTCTAGGTTTGAAATAACTGTTTCTTCTCTTAAAGTAAAGTAGGAGTGCAATCGCATCTGAATGAAATCTTATTGGTTAACAATAATTTGGTTGATTTTTGAAATTAAGTAAAAGCAAAGAGACACGGAATTGCTTGGATGATTTTTGCAATTAAGTAAAATCAAAGTGACACATAATTGTTGGGAGATGATTTAATGCACCAATTCATTTTATAGCATTTTCATCATATAGCATTTAGATGCGCCAATTTACATATATAGCACTTTAGATCATTACACCAATTCATCATATAGCCTTAGATGCACCAATTCACATTGGCAGGGTTTGTCTCACTCCACCAATTCATCATATAGCACTTAGATCTTTTTTATTGGTAATTTTCAAAATTTAATTGAGGTTGTTGGATTGTAGATCTAAATTGTTTGGATTGTAAAACCAAGCCATAACCTTGATATTAAAGAAATTGAATTTACTTTTATTAAAAAAATAAATTTTGAATAATAAAAAATTTAAAAAAATCAAATTCATCATAAATAAGTGTATAAAATTTATTTATAATAGAACTCTTACAATATCTTAACACATATATTTAAGAAAATTGAAATATTTTTTTCTCTTCTTTTTCAATAAGAAAAAATAACTTGCTATTAAATATCATCAAAGTTACATCAGAAATTTTTTGCATATCACATATAGGCAAATATGTCTACTAGAGTCCTTACTCTCTAAATACCAATCTTATCCTCCTTCAGATTCACAAAACTATCTTCTCTAAATACCAATCTTATCCTCCTTCCAATTCACAAAACTATTTTTTATGAGTTCAAAAGAGAACTATCCAAACTAGATAAGAGCCCAAATAGTATCTAGATAGCATACATCTATGTACTAGAACTGATCCTACTTCGAGAAAAATGGTTTTAGAAGATTGATACTAAACCAGCATCAATATTCACACCTTTTGTATATTCTTTGAAAAAGCTTAACCATCCATTGGGCCAATATCCTTCTTTGAAAAGTAATCAGCATCGTAATTAAATTCACGATAGATATGTGAGAAGGAGATATATGTGAAAAAGTTAATTTGATCTCTAACCTAGTTGATCCAATGATCAATAGCGATAACATGAAGCTCACAATTTTCACCTTCCCAATCAATGATGATCTTAGAATCACCAAGAACCTGAAAAAAAAACAATGCCTTTGTTTTTTACAAACCAAAGGAGACACCATAATACAAGTAGATATGATTTGGTATTAGTCCCATAACCTCCACACATCCAAAAATAAAGGGCATGACCCTGTTGTATTTTTAGGCATCCACCAACCCCAGAAATCCCATCATTTTCATCCCCATTAAAATTCCCATAGGGAAATATAACAGGAAACTAGGTCTAGAAACTTGTCTTATTTTTACTAACCTCCTTTCTTAGAATGTGCATAGAAAGATGTGATAATTCTGATGCATAAAATAAAAAGTGTCAGCTTTATATTCTCAAAAATTTGTGCATTCCTGGTTTTCCATACCTCCCAAGATAAGAAGAGAGGCAATTCCTTATATTTTGTTTTCATCTTAAGCCAAGAGAAGATGTCATCATTGAAGTCATATTTTCCCCATATTTCCTGAAAGTTTAAATGTTTGCTCGATTCCGTCCAGACTTTTTTGACAAACGTGCAATGTACGAAGATATGTGATACATATTCATCCTCCTTGTTGCATAGAACACCTATACCTGGTCCATTTAACCCTCTTCTTCGCATATTGTCCGAAGTAAGTATTTTATTGTTTAAGCACGGACATATGAAACATTTGACCTTTAATGGGATTTTCCACTTCCATAGAGGCCACCAATCTCGTGAATGAAACGGGACCTTAGAAGCAATGGCCATATATGCATTCTTAGCAGATAACACATCATTTAAATGGGAAAGCAGATAACACATCATTTAAATGTTCCCAATCCCAAATAATTATGTCTTCTTCTTCACTTAACAAGATCTTGTCTCTGTTTGAAGAGTTAAAATAAATGTGTTCCACTCTTCTTCCAAGTCTTCATTGAGTTTAAGATATTGATCATTTAACCAATAATTTGTATCTTCAGAATTTAAAGCAACCTTCCTGAGATGAGTGAACACCTGAATATTTGTATGATTAAGAGTAGAGATAAGTCTAGTGGAAAGTAGATAGTTACCTTCATCTACCGCAAAAGGTTCCACCTGCACAAAACCATGGAATCCACAACCAATATTCCACGACAACCTTTCTCCAAGCAAAGGATAAGATTTCATAAAATTTATCCAAATAATAGATGCATTTGAAATAGATTTACCTTGCCTGCGAAACCATGAGCCTACCAACTTTATCACAGCAAAATTCACTTGGTATATTCACCACTCTTCTTGCGAAGAGGTGGTATTAGAGCAGTGTTGAGGATGTGCCCTTCACCACTCTTTTGGTCTTCCAATTCATGCGGTGCTACCCAAAATCCTTCTGAGGGCTTAGCCAACTCGGGCGCACTCTAACAAACTACGCCTCAACCTATTTCAAACACTTATATTTTTAACTACAACACACTTGTTACTTAGCTAATTTTATCTTGAGTTAGCGTAGCATTCTTACTTAAGCCATTTTCACAAGTCCACATGTATCATGAAAAGTAAACAAAACACAAAGTATAGAGTGGAAGGAGCCCCAATCAGGCTCACTGCAAGCTTTATATAAAATATGGAAATTTATATCGGAACGGAGTACAAGTTACATCAATATGGAGGCACTCATACTAGAAGCACTCCCTGCAAGGGCATAAACAAGCCTCGCCCACAGAAACCCTAAATTATGTTACATACAAAGATACATCCAAAATCCTCACAAGAATTGAACTTTGTCTCTCCGTTGCGTAGGGAAATTTTGGGACTCTACGGCCTTTTAGTTGTTGTGGACACCCAGATTGTGTGTTCCTACCTCAGAGTGTTTCTAGTTTCCTTTCTTTCATTTCTTCCTCCAAGATAAGATCCTTCTTGGTTGAGCCTTGTCGCACATTTATACATGCTAGGCATGTTGACAGGGTGACCCTCACGTGGTCAACTTCCTTGGCACTTTGACTTAGTGCACATTCCATCAAGCTCTCCTTTGGTTTCTTTTCACACAAGCCTTGGATGACGCCCTTTGCCACTTGACATCTTCGGCGTGCAATTCAACACCCACATTGTTGTCAAAGATTCCGACAAACCAATTCTTGTTTTTCCGACATGCCCATCCTTGCTACCGACGCACTCCTTTCCAGTCCACTTGCCAACCAACATGCTTCTTTCCAAGTCTGTTGAGCGTGCATGCCTTCTTTCCTTCACCAATGCATATCATTCCTTGATGTGCCTTATTCAAGTACCCAACCAACTGAGCTCCCAACCCACGTTGTCGACCTACCTGTCGATGGGACTCCTTACCGAACAAGTGTTGATGCCTGAGCTTGCCATGATTGACACCCACGGTGTGTGTATGAGCTCCCATGCTACTCTCCCCATGAATCAAGATTCCAACCCATGTTACTCTTGCATCCCACTTCTTCATGCCACTTCTTATGTGAAATCTCATTGTGCCACTTCTTATGTGAAATCTCATTGTGCCCAAAGGATCCACGGTGGATGATTCTCTCGCATGTCCAATGTGTTGGGTGACTTATCCTATGGGTTGAGGTCTCATTTCATGGACACACTCCCTCCATATTCTAATGGAATTTTGCATTGCATACTAGCACTTAGAGTGAAAATGGCTAAGTGTCCTGCCCTTCATAGATATGAAAGGAACCCAAGTCAATTTCCTTGCATGAGTGAGGGGCACTAAGTTCCCAACAAACCTAGGCCATTACATCCTCTCTCACTCAAATTTGTTGATGTCCCGACAATGTATCAAATGGCCATTGTCTTGGAAACTATTGCATCTATCACTGCTAAGATCACCTTTTCACTGTCGCCTCTTAGTTGATCTGTAATTAAACTTGCAACATCCTTGAGCCTTCTAAGAAGCTACTACAGATCATGATTTCGCACCACTTACTAAGTAATAGGTAATCCACAAGTCCATCATGTTTCTGTTCATTATGGACCCCATGACCCAGACTAGTTGGTTAGCTAATCTAATCATCATGTCTAGCCTCATGAGAGGAACCTCTTCAATCTACACCTGAATTTCTCCTTATGTGTTTCATCCTACTTCTAGCTTCCTACTACTTTGGAAGTGTCCTCACCCTCACCACTGATGTGAACCATTGTCCACACTTCATCCTTGAAA
Source organism: Pseudotsuga menziesii (assembly GCA_001517045.1). Taxonomy (NCBI): domain Eukaryota; kingdom Viridiplantae; phylum Streptophyta; class Pinopsida; order Pinales; family Pinaceae; genus Pseudotsuga; species Pseudotsuga menziesii. The sequence continues at coordinate 86,176 of LPNX011144337.1, forward strand.
AAATGTTATAAGGCACCACACTTGGCACCCTACAGCCTCACCACCTGCACCAAAGGCTATGAGCTGAGTTGTTTTTCCTTCCTACATGAGAATGGAAGAGTGGATCCCAAGGCCCCTCTCCTCAAAACTCTTGGTAACCCATCCATATTCATCTTCAAGTGTGTTGCACAACTACTTCAAGACTACTTTATCTCTCGCAGATTTTTAACCCAACTCCTCTAGTCAAGATTCCGTTAGCTCGTATTTTGCAACCCAAAAATCTAATGTGCTCAAGTATGTTGCTTCTCTTCAATAGTCATGCGCCTCTTCCAAAGATATATGCTCCACCTTTGCTTGTTTCTATCTTTTCCTGGATCGTTTCAGCTTTTCACCCTTACTCTTTCCTTCAAACAAAGAACAAACTTTGTCTTCGCGGTGATGTGAGCTCTCTAAGGATTCCAACCCATCCTAATCATCCTCTTGAAGAGCTCCCAAAATGGATTTGACTCCCTTAGTATTTTCCTCTTCTTTCAATGTCGTGGGAAATCCATACTTATCTTGGAGCAACCGTATCCGGTTGAACTCTTAATAGTCGAATCCAACTTTCATGTTTGATAGTAAAATAAGAATAATATATTAGATGGTGAATATAAATGTACAATAAGATCGCCTTTATATGGCTTGAGCCAGCATAGTGAAGGGTTACACCCTTTCACTAGTAACCTAATAATATAATTATTTATAATTAATAATATTTAATTAAATATTCACAACATTTCCTTCGCCTTGGGAAAAGCTTTGTCCTCAAACCTTGAGTATTTTCCTAATGTCTTCCTTCATTCTGATTCGGTGTCTAGTCATCACCGCATCGATGACATATGTTTTTCTTCTTTTTTATATTATCAGAGTAACTGTTAGAAGACTTCGACCTATTTTCCATTTCATAGGCATATGATTGAGGTTTGTGACATTGATGGTCGGGTGACCAAGTATATTCACAGTACCTACATTGTGTCTCTTTTTCTTGTCGATAATGGTTATCACCTGTTGTTCTTATTCCTTCTGATTTGTGTTCTGCGACTTTGGCTTTATGTCTTGCCACTTCTACGTTAGGTATGTCATGTAACTTTAACTCTTTTTAGTGGTACGGTTTAAGACCTCCTAAATAGGTTTCGAGTCTTTGCTTGTCAGACAACCCAAATACTCGTGTCAATAAGGATTCCCATTGATGTGTAAATTCCTCAATGCTTGTGACCAGTTGTAGTCTGGTAAGTTTACTGAAAAATTTATCTTCTTTGATTCCTTGAAACCTATTAAAAAAATCATTTTTGAACAAGCTCCAGGTGTAGGAAAAATTGTCTCTCTTCCACCATAAGTACCAATTATAGGCGTACCCTTCCATATGCATTGGCGCATATTTCACCTTCTCCTCATCAAATTGAATATTGTAAATGTCAAAGTATTCTTCTGCCTTGTTTAGCCAAGCAACGCATTGGTCTACACTTCCATTGTATTTTGACAACTCTATTTTTTCCTTAGGTTGGTACACTTTGTAAGGATGATATTGATTGCCTTTTGCTTTACGGTTTGATGGTGGCTCAGAACTACTGGACGATGCAAGTGACATATTTGAACTGCTTTGTTGTTGGCAGTGATTGTTAATCTTTTTATTCTCTACTATCTTACCGATAGCTTCTATTTTGTTGTTTAATCATGCCTCCATATCTGGGAGTATTTTTGTTTCTATCTCTTGTTTAAGTGTCGCATTGTTAATCTTTATTTCATTTTGCAAATCTTCTTGATTATTTGCGAGTGTTTCCTGTGTGGCAACATGAAATTAGGCATCTAACATTAGAGAGAATTTGAGGTCAAAAATGGGCCTCCTAAGAGATGTACTACAAAAATATAAGATATATTAAAATATTATGAGTTAGGGGTTTTATGGGGTAGGTATATATGACAACTCATATCCTACACTACTTTTTATGCACAATATAAATAACCATGGTTGAGTTACTTTTTTAAATTGACTATAAATAATAATAAATAAAATAACTCTACAATGATGTGACTAAGATTCATTGTAAATTCCCAAAAAATTATTGTCCTTTAGCATTTATTTGTATTGAACTTGTAAATAAAATTAAACAAAAATGAATTTAATTTATATGCATAACTAACGTATTTTTTTCATATAAATATCATTCATGAATTTAATTTATTTTAAAAGTACAAGATTTAATATATATATTAGTTTGACATTATGATATTAAGTACAATTGAGTGAATATATAATTTAAAATTAAAAAACATGAAAATGACCATATATTATTTTATAAAAAAATGTGAAAAGACATTTTTATGAATTATGAGTACTTTACTTGAAAATGACAATAATATTATTTTATGAGAAAGTGAATTATGAGTACTTTACTTGAAAATAAAAATAATAATATTATTTTATGAGAAAGTGTGAAATGACTTTTATTGTGAGTACTTCACTTGATGACTTAAAAGTACTTGTACCACTACCTTGGTTAGCTATGGGTTTTCATCCACCATAGAAAATGTGACAAATAAGCATTCTTAACTCATGTAATGCCACCTCAACCATGGGGGATGATGTCATCTACTAGAATCTAATTGGTTGATTTTTATAGTACATTTTGGTCCTTTTGAGGCCCATTTTTTACCTCAAATTCTCTCTAATGCATGTCTAGACTGCTCACTTGGCTTGGACTAGGTATGAATCTTTGTAAGACCTCGATTAATGTATTATGGCTCTGCGTCATGGTGCTCACGTTCTGTGTTAAGGTGTTTATGTTTTGAGTCATGGTACTCATTTTGTCATCCAAGTATTTTGGTTTTTCATTCAGAATGTCAAATTTTTCATCGAGCCTTCTTTCTAGTACTAGAACAAGCTTGTCTTTGAGTACTGTGTTAGTTCCGCCATGGTCTTGGACCTTGTACGCGGAGGTGTGTACTTCGAAGCTATTTTGGATTATGAGGGGTTAAAAAAAATTTACTAATGAGGTTTAAAGGAATAATAATTAATAATTATATTAATTATTATATATAATAAAACCTTTATTTTATTATTTTGTTTTAAATATAATAAAACAAAATGGAATATTATAGTTATTTTATATTATAATATTTTGAAATACATATTATATTATAATATTTAATTTTTTTTTCTTTTTTCTTTTTGCAAGTCGTGGAAGTGGAGCGACGACGGGTGGAAGCAGAGGAGAAATCGGCATGGGAAGGTGGGAAGAAACCCATGGAGAGGAGGACACACAGAGGGCAGGATGACGCAAAGGAAGTCGGGCGGTGGTGAGGAGCGAATCAGTGGAGGAGGGAATGCGCAGATGGGGGCACGAGTATGGAGCATTCATTGGCAATGGGAAGGCAGGTGTGAAGCTAGAGTGCGCAGGTGTGGGTGAGGCATGAGCTGAGGAGGGCTGTGTGGACGGTTTCACATGGAGTGAGGTCAAGGAGGAGGGGCGGTAGAGTGTGGGAGATAGCGACGTTGAAATGGATTTGCAGGCGCAAAGTGCGGAGACGCAGAAAGTAGGAGGGCATAGTTGGGTCAGTGTGTGGAGCAACGCGGAAGGAGGATTGGTGGTGGAGTGGATGGGAAAGTGGAAGGATGGAGTTAAGGGAGAATTAGATATGTTCAACAAGAGGGGAGAGTGCTCGGGCAAGGAAAGGATTGGATGGAGGAGTAAGAAGCGAAAGAAATCAGGAATTGATGAGCCGAGTCCGAGCTCAAAGTAGGAGTGAAACCATTCTGATACCACTTGGAGAAACTGTATCCAGTTGAACTCTTAATAGTCGAATCCAAATTTCTTGTTTGATATTAAAATAAGAATAATATATTAGATGATGAATATAAATGTACAATAAGCTCGCCTTTATACGGCTTGAGCCAACATATTGAAAGGTTACACCCTTTCACTAGTAACCTAATAATCTAATTATTTATAATTAATAATATTTAATTAATTATTCACAACATAACCTCTAAGTATTCTATAACTACCTCCACTTCGTTTCGACGACATCCCACTTCCTTCAACTTATCCTGCGATAGCTGTGATTTTGGGATCCTAATAGCATGAACGCAAAAGTATACAATGTCTATTGCATCCAGTGTCAAGAGGATCTCTCTTCCCCATCACTTTGGACTACAACCAAATTGTCTTAATCATTATCCACTAGATCTGCAACTGTCATGTCCCCACCCTTCTACCAGCGAGAGGACGCGACTATAATGCTATCATTCCGGACAAACTATCCTCATAAACATGGTATAAAATGCATTGGAAATAAACATACATAGATGCATAAACATTCAATATACAGCGGAAGCATTTACATTTCATTAAACACATTAACATGTTCATCATATTTATAAGTCAAACACAGTTGTAAGGATTTAAACACAAGAATACCTATCTTAGAAGAAGCTTGTCCCGCAACCAGGTACGTCGCTGCAACATTCCACCCAACCATAGGTCAGTGTGCTCATCAATATTTCAGCAACATTTCCACCTCTGATCTGGGCATGATTCCAAAAGGAATAAGGGGAAACTAGCAGGCTCACACCTATCCAAGGATACAGAAAACTCAGCCAAGCCAACACAGTTGGGTTTATCAGGCTAACAGGGAGCTAGAAAGGTTGGCTACTAAGCTAGTGAGCTCAATCCAAGAGCTATGGACATCTACACAAGAAATAGCCTAAATTCTAAGACATCCACACACACCCAACATAAGGAAGCATCCCCTTCTCTGTTATGCAGTCCCTCAGGCTATGCCTTCCCTTCTAGTTCTATTCAGGGGGTGCATAGAAGAAATTCATCCCTCTATCTCTATCTGTGAGGATCCTACACACACTAGGTTTATCAAGCAGGTTCAGACCCATTTCCACTCCAAAAACAGTTCAACCAAAACAAAAAAGGAATACACAAAAATTTACAGATCTGGGATTGATGAAAATCGACTTGGGAGTCAAAACGAATTTGCAGATGGGTAAAATAACCCCCCCTAGCAGCAATTCAAATTACAGATTCGTTTATGGCCCTAACGTTGCCAAAACGAACTCAACCAGCACCCAAAATTCGTGGCTATGTTTCCCCCATTGGCTCTGCAACTTTGAAACATGAAATTCCCCAACCGTGGAGAGGTGGAAACAACACAAAAATGACCAGGAGTGATCCCAACCACTGAGCATTGACAAAAACACTTCCCAGCCCTGGGAAAAAAGATTAACATAGTAGAGGATGTGAATGGTGAATTCCAGGACCTCCAAAATCATGGGGAAGACCAAAAACGTGAATGGTTTCACACACAGGAAATTCATAATGCTTGAGAGAGCTCACGTGAAGGAAACATGGTGAGGAAAACATCCAAACATGAAAGCATGGTAGAATGGCATACATTTTTGGGTTTTTACTTGCCTAAGGAGTCAAAATGTGTTTCCCAAAAACTGATGGATTCTCCAATTCGAATTTGGGTTGTCATACATTTCCCATCCCATGCAATAACCAACTCAACCAATTTCTGGCAGTAATAAATGATTGGGTGAGTAAGACAAGAAAGGCAGTTGACATTTTTTATGGGTTCTCCCTTTGACATTTGGATTTTCCCCATTGGCCCCAAAGGTTAAATACCTCCCGCCCCCCCCCCCCTTTTATCCTTAGGAAATCATGCCCCTTCTCATTATTGTTGCATTTACATAACTGGTTGTGGGTTTCTAATTAATTGCATATTTACATGTTGATTTAAAATCATAACGTGCCTGGCTAGCACAAAATACCATCGGCACCGATTTAATTATCAGAACATAAAAAGATAATCCATGGTGGGGATTTTTCCTGTAGCTCCACAACATGATTAATTACAATATATACATCATATACATTTAATGAAAATGGGGTCAAAACCGGGGTGTTACATTCCCCTCCCCTTTCAATAGCACTGTCCTTAGTGCTTTACAAAATTGAACAAAAATGCTACACTAGCATCGCCTCATCGCTCCACAGAATTGAACAAAAATGGATGTGCCAATCGCATGGCATCCTCTAGCTCCCACATAGCCTCTTCAAGACCGTATTACTCCCATTGCATCTTTACCTGCCTTATGGCTCGGTTCCGGAGCATTGTGACCTTCCTATCGAGGATGCGCATTTTCACGATTTGGAACTCTCCCTCGGATTCCACCTGAATCACATCCCAATTTATCACATGGTTAGGATCATGTACATATTTCTTAAGCAAAGAAACATGAAAAACATTATGAGCTCTAGTGCTAGCAGGCAATGCAATTCTATATGCAACTGGGCCTATTCTTTCAAGCACTTCAAACGGCCCACAATATCTAGGTGACAACTTGGCACAAATTCCAAGCTTCAAGGAACTCTTCTTTTCCCTCACTCTGAGGTAAACATGATCCCCAACACTGAACTCTCTGTTCACCCTATGCTTATCCGCATAGCTTTTCTGTCTGTCCTGGGCTACTTTCAAATTATGCCTGATCTTTACAACCTCTTGCTCCATTTCCTTGAGTAATTATGGTCCAAGCACAACCATGTTCATTGGATTATCCCATGTCACTGGTGTCCTACACCTTCTTCCATACAAATCTTCATATGGACTTGTCCCCAAGGATGCTTGTTTTCCATTGTTGTAGGCAAACTCCACCAAGTGTAAGTAATCTTCCCACTTGGTTGGCTTGTCCATCACATACATGTGAAGCATGTCTTCAAGCACTTGATTCACTCTCTCTGTATGCCCATCAGTCCGAGGATGGTAGGCAATGCCGAAGTTTAGCTTTGTACCCAAATTTGCAAACAAACCCTTCTAGAAATTGGAAGTGAACTTGACATCTCTATCAGAAATTATTGCTTAAAGGAAATCCATGCAATTTGAAAATATCCCTCACGAAGTTCTTTGCAATGTCATCAGTATTATGCGTAGACTGAACTGGTATAAAGTGTGTTTCCTTTGTCAACTTGTCCACCACAACCATGATTGAATCATGTTGTCTCCAATTCATTGGAAATCCTGTAATAAAATCCATGGAAATAACTTCCCATTTCCATTCTGGAACTGGCAAAGGCTGCAACAAACCTGCTGGGTGTTGATGCTCAACCTTCACCTGCTGACATTTCATGCACCTTGAAATATACTCAGCCATGTCCTTTTTCATTCCTGGCCAAAAGTATTGCTTCATCGTTGTAGCAATCGTCTTTTGATATCATGGGTGACCATAATATGGTGCATGATGGATCTCATCCATAAAAAATCTCCTCAAATATGCTATATTTGGAATATATATTTTGTTCTTATAAGTAAGAAGTCCATCTTCTTCCAATTTATATCCCTCATACCTCTTCTCAAGACTCTGCTACTGCAATTTGTCTTTTACCTGCTCATACAATTCATCTTCGGCAACATGATCAACAATATGCTGCCTCAACTCTGACTGGCAAATACTAATGGATGCCACATGCATTTCCTACACCTTTATGCTAAGTGCATCAGCTACTTTGTTCTCCTTTCCTTTTATGTGCTTGATTTCAAAATCAGTCTCACATAAAAAATCCAGCCATCTAGCTTTCCTAGCATTTAACATTGGCTGATCAAATAAGTACTTCATACCACAATGGTCTGTCATTATCTCAAATCTCTTTCCCATCAAGTAATGCCTCCCGATCTTGAGAGCATGTACTATGGATGCAAGCTCGAGATCATGAGTAGCATAGTTATTTTCATGCTCCTTCAACTTTCTTGACTCATAACATATCACATGGTTGTCCTGCATAAGAACTCCTCCTAGTCCTTCCCCACATGCATCAGTACACACCATAAAATATTTTTCTAGGTCTGCAACTTTCAAGACTGGTGCACTTGTGCGAAGATTCTTCAATTGCTAGAAGATTTCTTCACACTTTGATGTCCATTCAAACTTTATACCCTTACTTTTCAAGGAAGTGATGGCATGTGCAACCTTGGAGAATCCTTCAATGAATCTCCTGCAATATCCTACAAGTCCCATAAAGTATCTTATATTTATCACATTCCTCAGAGTAGGCCAATTCATAATGGCCTCAATCTTCTCAGGGTCTACTGATATACCCTCTTCTGAAATAATGTGACCCAAATACTGAATTATATTTCTATAGAAGTCACACTTGCTCAACTTTGCATACATCTTATGCTCCCTAAGCAATTGCAATGCCAACCTCAAATGTTCTTAATGCTCTTCCTCATTCTTAGAATACATAAGAATGTCATCAAGGAAAACAAGAACAAACTTGTCCAAATCCTTGCTGAAGACACTATTCATGAGGCACATAAATGTACCTGGTGCATTTGTGAGACCAAATGGTACCACTACAAACTCATAATGTCCATACATTGTTCTGAAGGCTGTCTTATGAATTTCTTCGTCCTTGATTCTCACTTGATGATAACCAAAGCTCAAGTCAATCTTGGAAAATACCTTTGTTCCTCTCATTTGATCAAAGAGGTCATCAATCCTAGGAAAAGGATATGTGTTCTTCATAATGACTTTGTTCAGCTGTCTGTAATCAATACACAACCTGAGTGTACCATATTTCTTCTTTACAAACAGAACTGGTGCTCCCCATATAGACACACTCATCCTGATATACTTCTTCTCCAACAATTCTTGTAGTTGCATATTCAACTCTAACATTTCTGATGTACTCATTCTGTAGGGTGTCTTGGACACTGGTGTTGCTCCTAGAACAAGTTCAATTGTGAAATCAATGTCCCTTTTCGGAGGAAGCCTTGGAATCTCATCAGGAAACACATCCATGAATTCATGCAACACATGAAAATCCTCCAACCTAGGATCTTCATTCTCTGTTTCCTCCAAAATATGGGTTGCATATAACTGGAAACCTTTCCTACAGAATTTATTCAACTGCATAGCTAAAATCTACCTCACAAAAATCACCTTTGGAATGCCTCTTACAACTCTTGGGTTTCCTTATTCATCCATGCATTCAAAAGTATTATTATAATAGTCAAGCTTCACTCTATGAGCTTCTAACCAGTCCATTCCGATGAAAACATCATAGGAACCAAGTGGTAGAACATTCAGACCTACACAAGTGATCAATACATTCATAACCAATGGACATTTCTCTACCACTTCACTAACCTTTCTCCTAGTTCCAATGGCTCGCTGAACTAACCAAGATTTCTTATGCTTTACTTTCTTGAAAGTACAAATCTCCACTACTCTAGGAGTGATGTAACTGTGAGTAGAACCAGGTTCAATCAAAATAGAAACAGATTGCTCAACAATATTACCTACAACTTCAACCACAGTTGATTGGTGATCTGCCTGACGGTCCTCCAGTGTTGCATAAATCCTAGGGACGGCTCTTGCTACTTGACCCAATGTCTCTACCTCTTGAAGGTTGTAAGTCGGCCTTGCATTCTCATTCTCAAGTTGACAATTCCTGCATATGTGGGGTCCTCCACATTTCCAACATTGGAGTGGTCCTATGTTCTGTTGTGGCTCTTTAGGCTTTTCTCCCATCACTTTGGTTGGCTGCTCCTCAGCTTGTGACGATTGCTTCTGCTGATTCTTGAAGTTAGAAGGTTTGAAACCTTTCTTCCTTTGGTCAGACTTCTCATTCCTTTTGTCCTTCCATGTCTTCTAGTAATCAGGTTTTCTTTTGCTTTGCTCATATCAGTACTTAGCCCTCCTTATTTCTTTTTCCAAATTTCTAGGTTCATAAAACTCAATTTTTTCTTTGTAAGACTAAGGCAATCCACTTAGAAAATGTTGGATCTTCACATTTTCATCTTTGATGTACCTAACATACCTTAACAATTCCAAGAACTTATTTGCATACTCTTCCATGGTCTACTGTCCCAATCTCATCTCATGGAACTCCTTATATTTATCATCATAATACCTGTTAGAGAGGTATTTCTACTTGAACTGTTTGCACTTAAGTCTACTTTCACTAATCCTATTTACTTGCTTGAAGTGCTCCCACCAAATGGATGCCCTTCCATTCAGATTGAATATGGCAACCCTTGCCTTCATGTCTCCTGAACAATCCTGAACTTGAAAGTACTTCTTTATCCTAAGAAGCCAAGTTTCAGCCTCTTATCCAATCTTTACCTCACCATCAAACGTAGGAGGTTTAGCTTTCTTTAATTCATCTCGAGAGCGATCCCTGCGGCACCTCTTTCACTTGATCTTGTGAGAAGAAGAACTTGAATCCCCACTGGATTCTTCTGAGTCAGATGATCTACTAGAAGTCCTTCTTCTTCTTCTGGTACTGCTCTTACTGCCTTCTAGTTTTGCTTTACCATGCCCAAAGTCCATATTTCTTTGTAAGTCGGTCAAACTTTGTAACATACCAGAATTCAACTGATGTTGCTCTTCCTGGGCTTTAATCAAGCTTCTCATGGTAGCTGCAATGTTTGGCGGAGTCTCTTGAAATCTCCTTCCATTAGACTCTATATCATCATTTTCAACTTTGAAATTCTCCCCCATGGCATCTCGCGCACATTCGTAGGAATCATGTGCATCATTTTCGTCATGGATTCTCATGGCTGAACCAAGACTCACTTTACCAAACTGCATTATCTGGAATGCTTCCTTTGAAGGTAACTATAATTCTGCAAAATGTGTTAATACATACAACTGTTAGCCACATAATATTCAAATGAATTATACATTGCTTACCTTTACTTGGAAAAATCATACCAATAGAAGAATTTTGAGGTCTAAAATGGGCCTCTTAAAGAAAATAATAAAATAATAGTTAAAATAATAAAATAATATTTATTAATTTTGGAGAAAAGAAAAAAAAACTACTTTTTGTGTTCGTATTTTCGACATATCTCCCTGTATTTTTACTCAAATTTCGATCGAGAGAGCTTGTTGGATGCAGAATTTGATTCCACATCCAATGAGTACCTACACTGCATACTTTTGACGGACCTCGCTACCCCAAAAACAAGAAATACCTGAAGAAACGTGATGATGATGTCATCATCACGTTTCTTCAGGTATTTCTTGTTTTTGGGTTAACAGGGTCCGTCAAAAGTATGCATTGTTGGTACTCGTTGGATGCGGAATCAAATTCCGCATCCAACAAGCTCTCTCGATCGAAATTTGAGTAAAAACACAGGGAGATATGTCGAAAATACGAACAAAAAAAATAGTTTTTTTTATGACAAATATGTCAATTCAACCATTATGGTTGACTTATTTTATTGAAATTCTATTGGTTGTTGAATTCCAACTCACAAGAACTTATTGTTGGCACGTTTTCTTATAAGGCCCATTTTAGACCCCAAATTTCCTCTAATATGATTGACAACTTTGTCAAAACATAAAATTTTCCTTCCCAAAGAATGACTGTCTGAAGGGGACGGCAGGGGTCAAGGGGGCTTGCCCCCTTGTGGATTAATCCCGTTGCCAATTTCCATTATTTAATTTCATGCAATCTGGCACATAACCCCGCTGCCATTTTCCATTTTTTTTTATGCCTGAAATCCCACTGAAAAACCCTACTGAATTTCTCTGATTCGCCAAATTTTCAAAAATTTTCAAAAAAAATTTCACCCGCTGTATCGAAATTTTTTTTAGAATTTCACCTGCTACAGCGGCTCGATCCTTGTTTTTCATCCGCCATAGCGGCTCCATCTTCATTTCTCACCCACCGCTACGTTGTCTCAATCTTCAATTTTCAGCCGCCACGCATCTGCCCAACCCGGATGACTTTGTCAACTCATTCTTCTTTTTCTAGCCGCAACTGTTGACTTCTTCTTCGCCTTCCGTCCGTCGCCTCATCGGCTCGGACTTCTTCTTTTACCCGCCATAGTTGCGGCTTGAACTTCACTTTTCGTCCGCCATTGCGGCTTCCTTCTTGACTTTCGCCCGCCGTTNCTTCAACTTCCGGCCACCGCACATCGGCTCGAATTCCTTTTCTTTCCGCCATGTGTCGGCTTGATCCTCATCTTCCACCCGCCGCACGCGTCGAATCAAACCTTAAGTTTCGGCCGCTGCAGTGGCTCCCACATATTTTTCCAGCTGCCGCCATGCATCGAGAAGATTTCTCCGATTTTTATATACTTTAGAAAAAATTTGCAACTTCTACGGCCCAAAATCCAACTTCCTTCCACCACACATCGGCTTCGAGTCAAACTTGCACCCTCCGCATAACAGCTCGAATTTCATCTCCTGTCCCCCGCTGTAGTGGCTCCGTTCAGATGAACTCAGCCGACATGGGGAATATCCCACGCTTAGAGAACTTTCCCAAATTATCTCTGTCTGATGTTGGGTTCAACAGAGGTTCTCACCTCTCTGTTAGCTAAGTTTTCTTAGCCCATAGAGGCCCGATATTGCAACCTAAAGCTCTGATACCATTCTATCACGTCCCCACCCTTCTACCGGCGAGAGGACACGACTATAATTCTATCATTCTGGACAAACTATCTTCATAAACATGGTATAAAATGCATTGTAAATAAACATACACGGATGCATAAACATTCAATATACAGCAGAAGCATTTACATTTCATTCAACACATTAACATGTTCATCATATTTATAAGTCAAACACAGTTGCAAGGATTTAAACACAAGAATACTTATCTTATAAGAAGCTTGCCCCACAACCAGCTACATCGTTGCAACATTCCACTCAACCATAGGCTAGTGTGCTCATCAATCTCTCAGCAACACTGCCACCCCCGAGCTGGGCATGATTCCACAAGGAATAAGGGGAAACCAGTAGGCTCACACGTAACCAAGGATACACAAAAATCATCCAAGCCAACATAATTGGGTTTATGAGGCTAACAGGGAGCTAGAAAGGTTGGTTGCTAAGCTAGTGAGCTCAATCCAAGATCTATGGACACCTGCACCAGAACTAGCCTGACTTCTAAGACATCCACGCACACACCCAACACAAGGAAGCATCTCCTTCTCTGTTATGTCATCCCTCGGTCCATGCCTTCCCTTCCAGTGTTATTCAGGGGGTACAGAGAAGAAAGTCAGCCCTCTAGCTCTGTCTGTGAGGATCCTACACACAATATGTTTATCAAGCAGGCTCAGACCCCATTTCCACTTAAAAAAAAGTTCAACCAAAACAGCAGGGGCATACACAACAATTTCCAAATCTGGGATTAATGAAAATTGACTTGGGAGCCAAAAAGAATTTGCAGATGGGTAAAACAACCCCCCCTTAGCAACAATTTGAATTCCAGATTCATTTATGGCCCTAATGTGGCCAAAATGAACTCAATCGGCACCCAAAATGTGTGGCTTTGTTTTCCCTATTGGTTGTGCAACTCTGAAACATGAAATTCCCCAACCGTGGAGAGGTGGAAACAACACAAAAACGACTAGGAGTGACCCCAACCATTGAGCATTGACAAAAACACTTCCCAGCCCTGGGAAAAAGGAATAACATAGCAGAGGACGTGAATGATGACTTCCAGGAGCTCCAAAAACGTGAATGATTTCACACATAGGAAGTTCAGAATGCCTGAGAGAGCTCACGTGAAGAAAAAATGGTGAGGAAAACATCCAAACATGAAAGCATGGTAGAATGGCATATTTTTTTGGGTTTTTACTTGCCCAAGGAGTCAAAATGCGTTTTTCAAAAACTGATGGCTTCTCCGATTCGAATTTGGGTTGTCATACCTTGCCCATCCCATGCAATAACCAACTCAACCAATTTCTGGCAGTAATAACTGATTGGGTGAGTAAGACAAGAAAGGTAGTTGACAGTTTTGATGGGTTCTCCCTTTGACTTTTGGTTTTACCCCATTGGCCCCAAAGGCTAAATATCCCCCCAGCTTATCTTTAGGAAATCATGCTCCTTCTCATTATTGTTGCATTGACATAGCTTGTTGTGGGTTTTTAATTAATTGCATATTTACATGATGATTTAAAATCATAACGTGCCTAGCTGGCACAAAATACCATCAACACAGATTTAATTATCGGAACATAAAACGATAATCCATGGTGGAGCTTTTTCCTGTAGCTCCACACCATGATTAATTACAATATATACATCATATACATTTAATGGAAACGAGGTCAAAATAGAGGTGTTACAACAACCCATTTTTCACATACCCATGCTAAGGCCTCCTCACCTTGGTCCGCTTCAAGACTTGACTTGTCTTATCCAAGTGAACTGCCATCAAAATTTCCTTGGATCAGGCAACCGCCATCTTGGCTACTAGTCAACTCATTGAATGCACCTCCATTGGTGACCTTTGTTACTATTATTGGTGCAAGTTGTGGCTTTCCAGCATCGTGCTGCAAACTGTCCTTTGGAATGTGTAGCAACCCACCTATCCCACCTCGCAACCGAGTCCACTCTTAACTTCAACTCGTCTAACCTTTCAGCAAGCCAATCCTCTTCCTTAGTCGGGTCTGTGTTTTTCTTCGCTGCTCCTTGTAGTTGTTTCAGGTTATCTGAAGACTTATTATTGGGCTTGCCATGCGCTTCAATCAACCAAACTAAAGATATCTTTGGGAAATACCCATGCTTCCTCCTCTATGTGAGCGGTACCCTTCATACTTCCAGCTGGTTGAAAAACACTAACCGATCAACACGCATCACTGGAACCGCATTGTTCCTCTTCAAGAAGTCTTGTCCCAAGATGATCTTGCATGATCGTCTAACAGGATGAATTCCAAACCTATATTGCCATGCCAACTCCCAATCTGAATTAGCGCTACCAGAACACTTCCTTCCACTAGTCTCTCAACAAAGTTAACCATTTTAAGTGTATCTTCATTGTATTCTTCCTTATTATATAAGGACTTCACGGCTCTTCTATTCAAAAAATTTTGAGTGGCACTGGTGTCCACCAGCGCTTCTAACTTCATTCCAATCACCATCATGTCAATGAAGCCCAATCCTCGTTGTTCTTCCTATGATTCAACCTTCATTGAATCCCCAAGACACGCCTTCAATGCCTTGGTCATTTCAAAAACTTCATTTGAATGGAGTGGATCATGCACCATCCTCATGGCTCCCATCTGCATAGTGGGATACCCTTGGTCTCCATCCAAGGAAACGCTCCATTTCTTCCTCTACGGACATTGTTTCACAAAGTGGCCTACTTCACAAAGGTAACAAACAAAATTCTTCTTTGGGTGTTGCGTTGTCCCACCTTGGGCATTCTTCTTTCCACGAAATGAATCCAACCCGACTATCTTCCAATCTGTTCCATGTCCCAATCGTTCCTCCTATTCCTGGATGATCTACCTTATCACGCAGTTCGCTTTATCCAAACAATTATTTGTGCATTCTTCCAAAGATTCCCTCAACTTTCCCCCTTCGTGCACTTCCTGTCGTGCCACTTGCCAAGTGGCATTTCCTCACAGAGTGGGAACTTCGATCTATCACTCCAAGATATATCGAATTCTCATACCACCATACCACTCTTATGCATGAGTCCACCTTCACTTGCAATTGCTTCCAAGTGCGCTTTCTATCAACGGCCTTCTTTAGGGTGTCTTTAGGTGTGCCGCGAGCTTTTCCAAGTGCGTCTCCCAGTTTGCTAAGTTCTGGTTGTCGAGATCAAAGGAAACACAAACGATTGTGGAAGATTTTCTTGAGAATCCTTTGAAGGTGTCAAAGAAGGAACCAACGACTTGCTCGTTGGACTATATTTTGGGTTGGACCAGGACCTTGGGAAGATATGGATGGCCGTTGTTACAGCATCCTGCAACCATAATGTCCAAATTCCAAGTCACCATCTTTCGCAACTGGATCGGCAAGAAGCATTTTCATGCTTCTGTCTCTTCAGTAACCAAAGACAGAGGAAATCCATATCTTCCAACAAACATGTACGTTCAAGCCATCCAACAGACCAACAGCGAAGTCAGTCAGTTGGATGGCTTGAACGTGCATGTTTTTTAAGCTCAAGCGGATGATGGACAGAGCTACAAGAAGGGATATTTTTGTTAAAGATTAACGCTTCAATAGCAGTTTATTTGTTGTTACAACTATAAGGTTATGCTTAGTTAGTTATGCAAATTTTTCTTCATATATTGTAATGAAATATAAGTGCAGGTGTCAATGTAATCAATAAAATTTTGTGTTTATTATACTTCTATTTCATTTTCCTGTATCTATGATTTCTTAATATGGTATCAGAGCCACAAGGCTGAGTTTTATTTGCTTAGGGGTTGAGGAAAATCGCAAGGTGATCAATATTCGAGCCACCATTCAGAGATATTGTAGCAAATAAAAGAGCCACCACTTTTTGCTGGAATCTGCCGCCAAGAAAAGTCTGAAACAGAATTTTATTTAAGTTGTCACGATAGCTATCTGCCTTGCCATTGTTGAGAGTGCAAGATCGTTTTTCTACACAGGACGAAGAGAAATTATTATTTATTGTAATTTTGTTGTGGAGTCAATTTCATTGGGGTGACTGTATTTTTTTTCAAAGTTTGTATTTCTTTCTGGAGTAATAAGCAGATTTAGAAAAATGGAATTTCCTCTTGAGGAATTTAATGGCCATAATTTTCATACCTGGACAGTTAAGATTTAATTACATTTAATGAGTAAAAATATATGGGGAATTGTTAAAGGTACTGAAACTGAACCCACACAACCCCTGCTAAACTCGTTGAGTGGAAAAATAGAGATAATCATGCCAAATCAATCATTGGTCTTGCACTCTCTGATTCAGAACTTCATCACATTGATTTAGATAAATCATCTGAAGAAATATGGGAGGAATTACAAATATTATTTGGTGCAAAAGCAGTTAATGCCAAATTTTCTTTAAAGCTTCAATTGTTTAGTTTCAAGATGGTTGCAAACGCAACAATGTCTAGTCATATAAATGAATTAAAATCTATGGTAAAACAATTGGCAGAAGTTGGTGTTAAAGTAGAGGTTGACGATGAAAAAGTTGTATTATAGCATAGCTTATCTTCAAAATATCATAACGTTGTTTTTACATTAAGTCAATTGTCTACACAATCTTTAGATGATATGATATCAGCTCTCTTGGCTGAAGATAAAAGATTGAGAGCAACAGATTCTGAAAACTTTGTTCCTTCAGAGTGTGCATTATTTAGTAGAAGTCACAAAAAGGTGGGAAATAATACTGAAATTCACTATTGCCGAAAATTAGTTCATACAACATGGTATTGTAAGACTTGAACAAATTGTATTTTAAAAGGAAAGATTAGAGATAAAGAACAGCATAATAGGGCATTAACAGTGGAAGAACACTCAGAATATGAAGATGAAATTGAAAAATGTTCTGAAGACACAAAGGAGCAAAGGTTATTCTGAATAGTCAGGTTCTTTCTTCGCTACATGGAGGAGTCAATATAGTGTTACTCAATATGGATTGTTGTCCAAGTAATTTGACTTCGGGAGATCTATGATACGGGATTTCAGGAGTTCGGGGAGTTGGACCTCGAGAATCCAACTCGGGAATTCTACCTTTACGATGGTGACGAGACAACATGATGGAGTACCTGCAAGAATTTGAATATGTGGAGAAGAAAATAAAAAAAGATCTACTTCAGAAAAATTTCAAATTTTATGTTATTATTGTCAATTAAGTTTTCTTTTAATTGTAGCATTAAGAGGGTGTGTTAAAGATTAACGCTTCAATCATTAGTTTATCTGTTGTTACAACTATACGGTTATGCTTAGTTAGTTATGAAAATCGTTCTTCATATATTGTAATGAAATATAAGTGTAGGTATCCATGTAATCGCTGCACTGTGCAATTAATAAAATTTCATGTTTATTATATTTTCTGTTTCATTTTCCTGTATCTATGATTTCTTAATAATTTTGAGTAGCTGATTCTATTCCAATGTCTCGGGTTGTGTAGGGAAACCAAAAGACCAATTTGTTCTATTTTGTGGATCTGATTATAAATGGAAGTCGGGTAAGATATCTTGTGGACACAGGATATTCACACAAATTTGTGTAAAAGGATATTGTGGAAGAGATCGGTCTTAAGGAGAAGGTCTGGGACATTGGTTTCAAAGAAGTCAACTCTGTTCGGCAAAGGTTGTGGTGGGTCTTACTTCCAGAGTTTGCATAGAGTTAGGAAATTGGAAAGGAAAGGTAAATTTCACAATGATGCCTTTGGACAAATCCAACATGATATTTAGTCAAGATTTCATGTGAAGGGATGAGGAAATACTTATGCCATTCACAAACAAGTTGGTTGTCATGAGCGAGAAAAATCCTTGTGTAGTGAAGAATACCTTGGAGAAGGTGAGAAGGAATGTGCAACTAGTGTCTGCACTTGGTGTCAAGAGAGATGCTCAATGGTCAAGTTCATAGTTGTATGTCACTGCAATGCTTGGTGAAGTTGCAGGAGACACGGGGACTCATGTTCCTCTCGACCTTTCTAGATTGCTCGATGAAAATGTGGATTTCATGCCTGGGAGCCTACCGAAGGCACTACCCCCACGAAGTGTAGTTGAGCATCGCATTGAGTTGGAACCAGGTTCCAAACCTTTTGTGAAGGCTCCTTATTGGTTTCCAGGGACCAAGTTAGAATATTTAAAGTGGTAGTTGATGGATCTCACACATGCCAGCTTCATATGGCCTTCATGGTATCCTTATGGAGCGCCAGTTTTGTTTCAGCAGAAGAACCATACGCCAGAGCTGTGGTTGTGCCTAAACTACTGGGAATTGCACAATCAAATAGTTAAGAACATGTATCCTCTTCTGTTGGTTGCTTATTATTTTGGAAAATTGGATATGGCACGGGTCTGCTCAAAATTGGATTTGAGGAAAGGCCATTATTAGGTGTTGATCGTAGAAGGTGATGAGTACATGACAACTTGTGTGACAAGGTATGGGAGCTTCAAGTTCCTAGTGATGTCATTTGGGCTATGTAAAAGCCCCGCAATGTTTTTTATGTTGATGAATGAGGTCCTCCATTCATTTTTGGACAAGTCAGTCGTCATCTACATGGATGACATAGTGGTTTTCAGTGAGAGTATGGAGGAGCATAATAAGCATTTTGCCGAGGTATTTGATGCGTTGTGGAAGAACATGTTGTTTCTGAAAAAGTACAAGGGCATATTTGGGAAGCCAAAGATCTTGTTCTTGGGCCATTGGATTGGCCAAGGTTGTATCTAGATGGAAAAAACAAATTGTGTTTCCATAGAGTATTGGGAGGAGTGGTGGATGATGTAGGAAGTGAGGATCTTCCCGAGTTTAGCCAACTACTACCACTGGTTTTTTGAAGGCTACTCCCGGATCGCTGCTCCACTCATAGAGTTGCTGAAAAAGAATAGGCCATGGAATTGGTCAACAAAGTGTAAACTTACCTTTGACAAGTTGAAGTGTAGGGTTGCAACCACACAAGTCTTGCAGTTTTCTGACTTCAAGAATCCATTTGAAGTGCAGATGAATGCTTCTAACTTCACCATTGGGGGAGTATTGAAAAATGAAGGAAATCTAGTGCCGTATGAGAGTTGAAAACTTTAGAATAAGGAGCACAAGTACCCGATTCGTGAGAAGGAAATGACAACAATGGTGCATTTCTTGAGGGTTTGGTGTCATTACTTGTTGGGAAAACCATTCGGGGTGAAGATGGACAATGTTTCTATTGGTTACTTCGCTACACAACTAAAGTTGTCACCCAAGTAACAGATTGTAAATACAATTCTCAGTCGCATAGAGATACAATGGAATACTTGTCGTTGTTGATAGGTTCTCCAAGTATGTAATGTTTGTGCTAATGAATTCACCATGCAAAGCTACAGACGTAGCATAAAATGTTTTTCAAGAATGTGGTTAAGTACTAGAGATTTTCACTCAACATTATGTCTAACATGTTGGAATCGGTTAATTACTCAACAACTAGCTTCAGCAATTTTGAAGAGGCAACATCATTCAGACTTCAACCACCAGAGTTCTGAATAGGCATCACCGCCCAAATTTGTGGCCGCCGCAACACTGAATAATCACAACACCACCTCCCTGCCTGACAAACGACAAATTATTAAATCATAAAAAATCGTTTTTACATGCCAGTAGTGCGGATCTAATTTTCTGAAGAGGCGGCATAGTTTTTTTTTTTTTTTTTTTTTTTTTGTCAGACTGTAACAGATTGTAAATCATTAATAGAGAACTCTATTTTTGTATAAACGAAAGGGTCGGTTTGTATTTAATGACCAACTTAGCTATAATCCTATATATACCTAGCTTGTAAATCATATTTGGTATGCTGAAAATACACAACAGAGAGTAATAGAAACAGAGTTGAAACTCTGGAGTTTTCTATGTAAATCTTATTTTACTCTATTTTTGAGTTGAAAAACTCAGTTTTATTTTTTTATGTTAGTCTGCAGTAACAGCTGAATGAAACAGATTTTATTTGATGTGAATGTTGTTTATTGAATTTGTAGAATATACGTGTTAAGTTTTTGGACGCAAGAGTCATTGAATCATTAAAAAAGAGTGAGTTGTGAGTGAGCTGTGAGTGACCGATAGTAGTCACAGCTAGCTGAATTGAGCATGTTTATTGTTGTTAGCTATAACAGCTAGTTGGAACATCATCTAAGGAATACTATAAGCTGTAAAAGCCAAGCTGCAACAATCCTATAGGTGTTGGGTTTATTTTTGAGCTCTGTCAGTGAAGCTGTACATTGTTGTAGAGCTATGACAGAAAAGTTGTACTTTTCTATAAAGTGTTATTTTGCGTTGTACGTGAAGCTTTAGTGCTACTGAAGCAAAGAGAGGCACTCCCCTACATTCCCCACAGTGGTATCAGAGCATGGTTAAGTTTTCTTCCTTGTCTAAGAGCTTGGTTGAGTTCTCTTGCTCATTGTTTTTGTAATTTAATTGAAATGGCTACTAACAGCAGTGTAGTGCAACCACAAATTCCAGTGTTGTCTGAAATAAATTATGACACATGGTTTATTAAAATGAGAACTATCCTGCATGCTCAGGATCTTTGGAAGTTTGTTACAATTGGCTATCCAGAACCAGCTAATCAAGCGGTTGAGTTGGTTCTGTCAAATTTTTAGCGTGTTTTGTTGAAGGAAAATCGAAAGAAGGATAATAAATCTTCTGGTCTTAATCAGCAAGGCCTGAGTGAATCTATTTTTCCGAAGATATCAAGTATTAAGTCTTCAAAGAAAGATTGGGACACTCTTGAAACGTTCTATCAATGTGTGACAAGGTGAAGAATGTTAAGTTACAGAATTTAAGAAGAGACTTTGAGAATCTGAAGATGAAGGACAGTGAGACCGTTGATAATTTCATGACACAAGTTATGAGTGTTGTAAACCAGCTATGGTAGTATGGTGAAGACCTCCCAGATCAACATGTGATTGAAAAATTGCTGAGATGTTTGCCAAATAATTTTGAAGTAGTGGTTGTTCCAATTGAAGAGTTGAGAAATCTCATTCAAATGCACATTGATGAGCTGATTGGTTCTTTGATTGCTCATGAATCAAGAATGAACAGGTATGATGATACTCCATTAGAAAATGCTTTTAAATATCGGTTAAATGTTACTAGAGGTAGAGGCAGAAGAAGAGCTAGTAATAGAGGAAGAGGAAGAGGAAGTGTTGGTCATAGTGACAGCAGAAATGATTCTGAAAATGAAGAGAAGTTATAGCAGAGTACTCCTCGCGTAAGGAGGAGTAGCAGAAGAGCAGGACAACCAGGAAATCAGAGGTATGACAGATCTAAAGTTCAGTGTTTTTATTTTAAGAAATTTGGGCATTTTGCTAACAAGTGTTGGAAGAATCAAGTAGACTCTAGTAATTTGTCTACACACATGACAGAGGAGACTAAAAATGAATAGTAGCCTATGTTTTTGACTTGTAATGTCACCCAGGAAAGTTCAAAAGATATATGGTTTTTGGACAACGCATGCAGCAACCACATGACTGGAAATAAGGAATTATTTTCAATTCTAGACACAAGCATTCAGTCGGAAGTGAAGTTGGGTAATGACTGTAAGGTAAAGGTTAATGATAAAGGTGTGATTGTTGTATATGCAAAGAATGGTAAAAGAAGAACAATTCATGATGTTTATTGTGTTCCTGGTTTAATGTGTA
Organism: Pseudotsuga menziesii; assembly: GCA_001517045.1. Lineage (NCBI taxonomy): Eukaryota > Viridiplantae > Streptophyta > Pinopsida > Pinales > Pinaceae > Pseudotsuga > Pseudotsuga menziesii. Next base: position 108,259 of record LPNX011144337.1, read on the forward strand.
ATTTATTGAGTGTTGGACAATTGCTGAAGAAAGAATAAAACTAAGAGTTTAGATCAATCATGGTTATGGCATTTGAGATATGGCCATTTACATTTTGGTGGTTTATATTTTCTACAGAAGAAGCAGATGGTAAAAGGATTTCCAAGTATTGAGCAACCAACAGGCTCATGTGAGAGTTGCATATTGGGAAAGCATCATAGAGAGAAATTTATTTCTGGAGTCTCATGCAAAGAAAAAGTACCATTGGAGCTGATACACACAGATTTGTGTGGATCGATGCAAACACCTTCTTTGACTGGTAATGTTTATATAACTTTCATTGATGATTAGAGTCGAAAAACTTGGGTGTATTTGTTGAAACAAAAATCTCAAGCATTTGATGTGTTTAAAATTTTTAAAGCTATGGCTGAAAAAGAGTGTAACAGATTTATTAAAGTCTTGAGATCAGATAGAGGAGGTGAGTATATGTCAAATGATTTTATGGAATTTTGTAAATATCATGGAATTAAAAGGCAGTTTACTACACGCTACACTCTATAGCAAAACGGTGTAGCGGAAAGGAAGAATCGAACCATCATGAACATGGCTCGAAGTATGATGAAGGAGAAGAATCTTTCAAATGAATATTGAGGAGATGTTGTTACTTGTTCAATGTACATTCTGAATAGAAACCCCATGAAAAGCATGAAGGATCAAGTTCCTCAGCAAGGTTGGAGCAGTAAGTGTAGCAGCATATCTCATTTAAGAATTTTTGGTTGTGTGGCTTATACACATGTACCTAAAGAAATGAGAAGAAAGTTAGATGAAAGAAGTCAGAAATGTATTTTTGTTGGATATAGTGAAGAATCTAAAGCATACAAAATTTATAATCCCATCACCAAGAAGTATGCAATGAGCAGAGATGTGGTGTTTAAAGAATAAGAAGCATGGGATGGGAGCATTGATAAATTAGTTGGTGAGGAAGTTGTTACACCTCACGTAGAAGATGAAGAAGATGAACAGGGCACACATAGAGGATAGTCAACTCCACATACACCAGCAGTAAGGACACCTACCAAAACGCCCAAAACTCATGAACACGGTGAACCATCAAGTGTTGGTGGATGATAAGGAATGGGATCAGAGGTAAGCAATGAATCAAACCCTACATGAAGAAGTAGATCAAGTTTCAAATTTTTCATTTATAGCATGTGATCCTATATATTTTGATGAGGTTGTTAAAAAGGATGTTGGGATAAAAGAAATGGATGAAGAAATTGATGCCATAGAAAGAAATAATACTTGGGATCTTGTAGATTTTCCTGAAGATAAAAATTGTATTGGTGTCAAATGGATTTATAAGACTAAGTTAAATGTTGATGGTGATGTTGAAAAATATAAAGCAAGACTTCTAGCTCAGGGGTTTAGTCAACAACCTGGAATTGATTATAATGAGACATTTTCACCTGTAGCCAGACTTGATACGGTAAGGATGGTATTAGCTATTGCGGCTCATAATAAATTGTATGTACATCAAATGGATGTAATGTCTGCATTTTTAAATGGATATTTAGAAGAAGAGGTTTATGTGAAACAACCTCTCAGATGTGAGGTTGATGGACAAGAAGACAAAGTATATAGATTGAAGAAAGCATTGTATGGATTGAAGCAGACACCCATAGTTTGGTACAGCAGAATTGATGAATACTCGAATAGTGAAGGATTCAGTAGAAGTCCAAGTAAACCAACATTGCATACAAAGTTAAATCAAGAAGGTAAAATATTGATTTTTTGTGTTTATGTGGAAGATTTGATATTCACTGGAGATATTTCTGTAGATGAGTTCAAGAAAGCCATGAAAATAGAATTTGAGATGATTGATTTAGGGATGATGAAATATTTCCTTGGTATTGAAGTAACTCAATCTGAAGATGGTACTTTTATATGTCAATCTAACTGTGCAAATGATGTATTGAAAAGATTCAGAATGCTGAATTGTAAGCTAGCAGTAACTCCAATTGAAACTAGCACAAAACTCAGTAAGGAAGATGATGGGTCAAAAATTGATCCAACGATGTATAAGAGACTGGTTGGAAGTCTCATGTAGTTAACTACAACAAGACCTGATATGATGTTTAGAGTAAGTTTGATATCAAGATTCATGGAATCACCAAAGAATACCCACTGGAAAGCTGGAAAGAGAATCCTAAGATATATTGTCAGAAAAAACAAATTTTGGTATCCAGTATACATCTAATTCAAATTTTAAGTTGATTGGATATATTGACAGTGATTTTGCAGGTTCTATTGATGATAGAAAGAGAACATATGGATATGTGCTCAGTTTTGGATCGGGATCAGTAGCATGGGAATCAAAGAAGCAGCCCATAGAAACACTATCCTCTGTTGAGACAGAGTATGTTGCAGCAACAACAGATGTATGTCAAACTGTATGGTTGAGAAGAACTCTTTTTGAGTTACAGCATGAACAACAGGAACCAACTCCAATTTTATGTGACAATAAATCAGCTATTGCACTATCAAGAAATCATGTTTTTCACAAAAGAAGTAACCATATTGATACAAGGTATCATTTTATCCGAGAACTGATAAACAACAATGAAATCAATGTCGAACGTTTCACATCAGGAAATTAGTTTGTAGACTTATTTACAAAACCTTTGGGAAAAGAGTTGTTTGAGCTTCACAGAAAAAACATTAATGGAGTTTGTGAGCTGTAACAGAAAGTTAGTATTACAAGATTTTGTTTTTTGAAGTGTAGTAATTAAGGGGGAGAATGTTGGAATCGGTTAATTACTCCACAACTGGATTCAGCAATTTTGAAGAGGCAACACCGTTCAGACTTCAACCATCGGAGTTCTGAAAAGGTACCACCGCCCAGATTTATGGTCGCCGCAACACTGAAGAATCACAACACCACCACACCACCTCACCACCTGACAAACAACAAATTATTAAATCATGAAAAATCATTTTTACATGCCAGCAGTGCGGATCAAATTTTCTGAAGAGGCAACGTATTTTTTTATTTCTGTCAGATTGTAACATATTGTAAATCATTAATAGAGAACTTTGTTTTTGTATAAATGAAGGGTCGGTTTGTATTTAATGACCGACTTATCTATAATCCTATATATACCTAGCTTGTAAATTATATTAGGTACGCTGAAAATACACAACAGAGAGTAATAGAAATAGAGTTGAAACTCTGGATTTTTCTATGTAAATCTTATTTTACTTTGTTTTTGAGTTGAAAAACTCAGTTTTATTTTTTTTATATTAGTCTGCAGTAACAGCTGAATGAAACAGATTTTTTTTTATGTGAGTGTTGTTTATTGAATTTGTAGAATATACGTGTTAAGTTTTTGGATGCAGGGGTCATCGAATCATTAAAAAAGAGTGATCTATGTGTGAGTTGTGAGTGACCAGCAGCCGTCACAGCTAGCTGAATTGAGCGTGTTTATTGTTGTTAGCTATAACAGCTAGTTGGAACATCATCTAAGGAATACTGTAAGCTGTAATAGCCAAGCTGCAACAATCCTGTAGGTGATGGGTTGATTTTTGAGCGCTCTCAATGAAGTTGTACATTGTTGTAGAGTTGTGATAGAAAAGTTGTACTTTGCTATAAAGTGTTATTTTGAGTTGTACGTGAAGTTTAGTGTTGATGAAGCAAAGAGTGGCACTCCCCTACCTTCCCCACATAGCAAAGATCAGTCGTTCACCGAGAAATTTTGGATAGTGTTGTTCATGATGATCGGGACACAACTGTTAACCATCTCTGGTTTTCATCCACAAACGGACAGAAAGACGAAGAGGATTACCACTATTTTGGAGGATTACTTGAGGCACTTTGTACACATTGTCTAGAAGAACTAGACAAAACTATTGGATGCCAATGCAATTCAGTTACAACATGCAGGTTATTTTGACAATGGCCTATAGTCCATTTGAGATAGAAACTAGGAAGAAGCCGTTTAAGCCACAAGTTATTGCATTTGGGGATATTGGTTCGATTCTGAGTGCAATGTACTTCATCAAAAGTTGGAAAGACAAGATAGAGTTGGCTTGCATGCATATGGAAAAGGTATCCAAATGAATGAGGAAGTGGGTTGATCGTGGGAACCAAGACTAAGAGTTCCATGTAGGGGAGAACGCGCTTCTCATACTTGTTCCACCAAAAGGCGTAGTTGTCGCATTGGTGCAGAAGTATGATGGTCTGTTTGAGGTTGTTGAGAAGATCAATAAGGTAGCATACAAGCTCAATATCATGTAGCACCTTCGTGTGTATCACCCAGTTTTCCACATAATTCAATTATGGGAGTGTCGAGTTGATGAAGATGATCCAGAGAGGAGCGTTCTAGCACGAGTGCTCACCATGATTGTCAACAGGCCAAATTGGGAGGTGGAAGAAATATTGGCTCATGGGTTTAACAAAAAAGGGAAGGATTTGCAACTAGAGTAATTTGTCAAGTGGAGAGGATTTCTGGATGAAGAGAATAGTTGGGAGTGGAAAGGCACACTTTGGAAGTCGTAAGCAAAAATTACCGCATTCTAGGAAGAGCATGGTTTACCTCCACGATGGAATCCAAAAAAAGCATCATTGGGACATTGACAAATTGGGTGGGGAGGATGTAATGGCTCTGTCCAATCCTACGGGTGAATCTCGGGGCAAGACGAGGCATGTTGCCACAAGTAGCATGCGCCCACACCAAAGGCGTCGGGCATGATGAGCTTGGGCATCATTACTTGTTCGACATGGCAAGACCAATGGCAAGAGAGTTTGACATGGGAGCTCCGTTGCTTGGGCACTCGGACAAGGCATATCAAGGAAGCATGAGCAATGACCAAGGCAAGCAGGCAAGTGGGTGCTCGATGGAATTAACAAGAAGCACATCAGTTGGAAAGAGGATCGATAAGGGGCACATCGACAGTGAGAGACGAGCGCATTGACAATAAGTGGGAGTTGAAGGGTGCATCCAAGAGGGAAAGAGGCGTCGGTGGTGGGCATCGTCCAAGGCTTGTGTGGAAAGCAAGCATGGAGAGCATATTAGTGTGTGTGCTAAGGCATGTACCTTGGCAAGTGACCATGCAAGGGTCATCCCATCGGCATGCCTAGCGAACATAAAGGCGTGTCAAGGATCATCCAAGGAAGCAGCAAAAGAGTTGCAAGACAAAGGAAGCGCACTGAGGCAAGACGAATATTCGAGCATCATCGCAGCTAGCATGCCACAGCGACACACCTTACCCAGCCGAATATGTCTTTCAACCATTGTATGGGGGTTATCTTTGTATGTAAATTTGTGGGGGTTTATGCGTGGAAGCTTGTTTGTGCCTGCATTGGAGTGTTGTGAGTTGGGCACCTCCACCTCCTTGTAACTCTATAATTAGTTCATGCTTATAAATAAACCATGGCATGTTTGGGTGCTCAACATACTTATCTTATATTCTCTTTTTTTTTGCGCACATTTACTTTGGCAACTACATCTTCGTTATCATATTATATAACTAATATAATCAAAGTAAACAAGCTTTATAACATTTATTGTTTGAATTATTAAGAACGAGCAAGTTTTACAAAATTGATTTGTGATATAATTTTATGACATTTTAAGAAACATAAAGAAAATTAAAATATTGTTTATTTAATTATAAAAAATTATCATATTATATTATATAGTAATGAGTATAAGTATAATCATAGTAAATAAGTTATGTAAGATTTATTGTTTAAATTACTATGAACAAACTAATTTTATAAAATTTAATTATGATATAATTTTAAGACATTTTAAAAAACATTAATGATATAATTTCTTTATTTTTTAATAAAGAAATTAGTATATTATATTATCAATTTTAATTTGGATAAGTAAAATGTTATTCTCATGTCATTCAAGTTTCTTTCAATAAGTGTAGTTTTATGTTTTTTTTAATATATATTTAATAAAATTTATAGATATATATTTTATTTAGGTGAAAATTGAATAAGTATGTAATTTTATGTTTTTTTAATATATATTTAGTAAAATTTATAGGTATATGTTTTATTTATGTGAAAATTGTTATTGAATTAATGTTGATTTAGTATTATTTAGTATGCTTATAATTTTTTTATAATAATTTAAAATCTTTCTATATCTTAATAATGGTAGATGATTTGGAGACATTTATAATATTTAAATATGATCAATTTCCACTAGTTCACTTGGTTAATGTGTGGGATTCATTTGCAAGGTGACTCGAGTTCAATACCCTTAGGGGTAACTTAAGGAGACACCAAAAAATCCATCCATGTTAAGGGTTGGTGTGGCCTAGGCCCGTGGTTTCAAGAAAATTTTTGATTATATGATTACTCATTAATATTCATTTTATATTTATATGTAAGATAAAACATATGAATTAATTTGTTTCTGGTTAAAATTTTGTTAACGAGTCACAATGATCACATCAACAATAATGAAAAACACCCAACACAAGTGCCAGGTTAGGTTCAGTCACTTTTGGAATGATGTTTTCAACTAGCTTTTGAGCCCAATTACGACATTTGTTTGATTTTGATTTATAACATTTTGTTCCTTTCGATTTTCTAAGCCTACTCTAAGCACTAGAATTAGCTTACTCTACTAACACAAAAATAAAAATAAAACTATCCCAAATGGGAGCAAAGATTATAAAGATTATAATTTAGCAAATGCATAGCTGAAAATGAGAACTAATTTCTGCGTTCAACAACATGTTATAGGACCAACATAATTAACATAATCAATCAAATAAATAGTTATTTTCTTAAATCATTTTTATACTTTAAAAGAGTAGATAGAAATTAAGAAAATAGTTTATCACAGTCAGTAATTTCATATTTAAACATGTCAGCGAGTAGTTTCCTAGAACATCACACACATTTCTTGCAACTTAAATGTACTACTGAAGAATAAAGTAATGCATACATATACATATAAACAAAAAAGTAGTTTTCTACCTACATAAAATGAAAAACATCATTCATAATACCACCCTAAAAACTATAGCTTAATCTGTAGTATTCCGATATCTGAAAATGTCTCCAACAAATATATCGGACCCCACTTATTCATTTGATTTATGACAATAGTGTAAAAATAAAAATGTAAAAGGGTTCGCCACCCGCCACTCCCCACCCCCTTTTAGCTTCGTGAAATTTCACTTTTATATACCGAAGTCAAGGGATAGGTGGATTTGCTCAATAACTGTAAAAAAATAATTATAATTGTCTTTACAAATTTTATAAAAGACGATAACATTTAAAAATACCATCTAACATTATAATGGAAGTATTTCCACTTAGCATGTAATTCCAAAATATTTTCTGCTCAGATCCTCTACCAACTCAACTTCCCTATCCAAATATTTCTTGACTCGTTTGACAAAAACATTTGACAACTTAGCTACTAAGTTAATTGTTTGATACAAATAGATGTTTAATAGTTCTTCGTTGGCTTCTGTGAGTTGAACGACTTCTTCTTTGGTTAGATTCGGGTCTTTATCAATATCTACAATTTTTAGATTAATCAGATATTACTTTCCAAGATCGTCAAGATAAGTCATATAAAACTTGTCTAATAGAGAATCATTTGAGTTCCAAATTTTCCGACGAGCCTGATCAACACTACTACAGTTTCAATCATTCCAAACATGCAGACTTCCAAGAATCTTTCTAGATCCTCGTTCTATCAATTTCTTTCTTATCCATCCTCGATAGGGTTTCAAGGGTCTTTTTATAGTGTTGATTCCAAGATAATAATTCATCAAACCTATCTTGGACTGATTTCCATTCATCTTCTTGTGATTATTCTTGGTTTGTCAACTGGATGATTTTTCCAAAGGATTGTTGTAACTCATCTAATTGTAAAAAGAAACTTCTTTAATACTTTCTCAATATTTTATTGGCTTGCAATGCTTCTTTCTTCATAACATATAATGTTAAGTGACTTTTCCCTTGATGAGTTAATAATTTGAACTCAACATAGTCTTTCACATCCTTTATGGTAGCTACACTTTCTTGATGTTCATTGACAAATCTGATAATTTCATCCCCATGCTCTCTGGATAATTGATTTATTTCTTCCCTGTATTGATCATGGATCTTCGTCAATTGTCACTTCAAATAATGTACATGTTCTTTATATTGATCCGCCAACTTATTAATGTTACCTATTGATCAGGAGTTGGCATTAGTTAATACCCCCAACAATGAAGCTACATTGGACATGATTGTTTTATGATCCCTATCAGCCATATTGAAAACTATTACATTTTTTGACATACCTCTGGTCCTCTGCCTCTTAGAAGGCCTTTTCGCAATACTCTTGCCTGACTGACCAAAAAAGTAATTACCCAAAGACACAAGCGTGTCATCAATATCCATGAATTGGGTGGAAGAAGATTCATTGTATCATGGAAATTTGGGCTCATGGATTAATAGAAGAGGAAATTAAGGCTAGCTTCCTAGCTTTCTGTACCTCCTCTTGCAGATTCTTTCCTTCCTCTACCTTCCTTTTTCTTTCTTCTTCTGTTGCTTAAGCCTCCTATTCCTTCTTAAGTTGATTCTTAAGAAATTGTTGTTTGATCGCTTTAACTTTAACTTCTTCTTGTTTCTTTTTCTCGTCTTCCTCTTTTTCCTTTTGAGTTGCTTCGTGTTGTCTCTTTTATTGTTAAACTCTCAAGTTATCTTCTTCTTGCTTTTTATTTTGTTCATCTACAGCTCTTTGAGATGCTTCCTATTTTGTTTTTTCTTCTTCAGCACCCTTCTAGATTGGGGGATGGTGCAATCTAATGTTGGTCTCTCATGACATGTTAGTGGAAATGCAAACCTGGAAAAACAACAATATGTTAACTTGGAGGGATGATTCAAGATACTTCCACAATGGATTTGAATAGGGTGTAAAAAGACGAAATGTAGTAAGATGAATTCGCTTTCTAAATATATAGTTTTTTGTTTATAGAAACTGTGTATAACTAGGTGAAATTTGTGTTTTCCCAACATTTGTATGTTAGGTTTCATTCTGTTGAAATATTGTAACTTCGAAGAATATTCTATATGTATCTTTTGTGGTCCCCGATGGTCCTACCTGGAGAACCACTTGTATTATCTTGTACCCCGATGCTTCTAATCGGAAGAACTAATAAGAGTCATGAGGTAGTCCCCTCTAATTGCAAAGGTGGGTCATTAGCACCCCAGTGTGGTTACTTGAGCCTACATGTGTAACTCGAGCCTACATGATTTAACTCGAGCCTACATGTCGAATGAGTTAATTCAAGTGAACAGATGGATATAAATAGAGGTGTGGTGCTCCTCATTTGAGACACACACACTCACACTTGTGTAGCGCATTAGTGGAGAAGAGAAGTAGCTGGAGAAGGAGGAGGATCAGGCTTTGATCTCCTTGTTGGTTTTATCTTTTATATTTTGGGGCATCTATATTGAGGAAGATTTTGCTGGGTTTTTCCCTTTAGGGTTTTCCCAAGATAAATCTTTGTGTTCTCCTTTTGTATGGTTGTGCTTGTCTATCTTTCAGTGATCTTGTTTATATGCTTTTGTTATGAAATCGAAATGAAATACTAATGATCTAGCTTAGCATATGAAAATTTAACATGGTATCAGAGCCACCCTGAAAGAAGACATTGTGCAGCTAAAGAATCTAGGGCTTCTTATTTTTTGGGTTGCTATCAATGATCGATCAGCAAAAGAAGGCTAGAGTGACTCTCCATTGAAGGGCGCATCTTTCTGTCGAAGCGGAATTTGATTCCGAGCATTTTCAGTTTTGGTGCAGAAAATTAGGGCTTTCTACAGAAGAAGAATTTTTGAGTGATCCCAGCATAGGATTTTTCTCCTCATCAAAATCGAATTTTAGAGACCTGGATCAAGAAATTTGGTTGGGTGAAACTCCGGGAAAGTCAAACCCTAGTTTGACCCCGATCTAGAAAACCCCTAAATACTAAAACTACTAAGTTTTTGTACATTCGAACTATCCTGATATTGGAGAAGGCTCAGGAGTTGAAAATTGTAGAGGCCGAAGACAAAATCTTGATTTACACTGTGTCCAAAATTCAGCCTCATGTTCGCTATATTCGGGGAGATATGATCCCTCCAAATTAGGGTTCCATCCTCTTCCAGAATTCATCCCTAAACAGGACACCTGGGGAGAATTGCTGTAGCGTGGGCTACAGAGGTACAAATGGAATTCCTGAAGATGTTCCAAAAAGAGCACAGAATTTAGTTTCTGTGGTCCGAATTTTCGAACCTGAAGATGAACCAGTGACATGTGGCATGCAGTACAACTTCACTATTCTAAACAGTCCTGTAACAGGTCACCTTGGAAAAATGATCATAAATACCAATTGGTGAAATCAATTCTAATGAAACCTATGGTATTGGATCAGGGACATGCGAATTTACCTCAATGCGAAATTTCAGACATATAGGAGTATTAATTTCATAGATATCACAGAAACAGTAACAGGAATTTCTGTAGAAGAAATTGGAAAACTAGGGCTTCATGTTCTCGGAGCTTCCCTCCACTGTTTTCAGAAAAGAAGTACATTGGACAGATACATTTGAATATATCTATATTTCTATCCAATCAAATCTGAAATATTCAAAGTTTTTAAAATTAGGGTTTCTCTGACAAACCCTAGATCAGCCAGCTCCGAAAGCAGGACGGACACCTCAAATCAGTAAGATCTAATCTTTTGTTATTTGCATTTGAGGTTCTCATTTCAAAGTGATCTATCACATCAGCTTGATGATAAGCTTGGTGAAGTTGAAAAATTCCAAGCATGGAAGTATTTGATCTCTCTGAAGAAAATGAATTGGACACCTACATGAGTAGAAAGGTTTCAGTTCTAGAGGGAGATGAGCCTCAAAGCCTTACACAAGAAGAACTTGATCAAGGCCAAGAAGATCATTGTTGATTCAATCACGGATCAACTTGTACCATAAGTGTCTTCCCTAAAGACACCGAAGATGTTTGATTCCTTGATCAAGCTATTTGAATATAAGAACATAATTTAGAATATGGATTTGAGAAAACAGTTGAAGAATGTGAAGATCCAGAATGCATAACATCTTGAAGCAGTAGAAGAAGAAGCAGAGAATGGCCTCCCATGATCATGGGATTCATTCATGTGAGGAATGTGTGCCAAAAGGAAGTGATTACTTTTAGTTGACTCTGGGAAGAAGAAGAAGCTCGTCTCATAAGAAGAGAAGAATAAATATGGGAGCAAATTGAAGATCAAGCTCTCACCATTCAAAGAAGATCCCTCAAGCGATGAGGAATATGAAGAACTCAATTCTTAACGAACCTCTTATCCATCTTATCATTTGGATAAGAAATGACGATTTCATGGATGAAGAATATGATGAAGCACAATGATCAAGAAGGATTCTACCCACGAAACAAACAAAAGATAAGTATTCAATTGTCATTTAATGATATTGTTTTATTATGCATTTGATTATATTCAGTT